>ML815618.1:191220-214951 GCA_009831015.1 Picea engelmannii
CGATTATATCGCGATTTCGCGTCTCGCGATTTCGGGGTTTTCATTGACATTGTTCATGGACTCATGAACCTTCGATTCCCGATTTGCCGATGAGCATATCTCCGACAGCGCTCGATCTTATGCCACCTGTCCTTGCGAATGGATGGTTCCTAATCCTTCGGGATTTCACCTTTTCACAGTAGGACTTAACCACTGCGTTTAACCTCTGCGCAGCTTCTGAAGATCTGACGGCTCTCGTTCTTTCGGGAAATTTGTATGGGATCCAATGGTCACCATCTTCCTTCTTCTCAGCAAACTTCTGTATCTCGAGCTTTTGTGGGCATCTTCTTCCATGCTGTTCCCCCTGAGCTTTACATTCAAATTTCTTATTCTGCTATCCTCACTGTTGTCATCAATGACAAGCATTCACTGCATTCTGTCCACTGAATTTGCCAACACTCCTTCCCATTCACCGCCTCTCCATTCAATGCCCCCCACCTTATCCCTCCATTCAATGCCTTATCCCTTCATTCAATGCCAACCATCCCTCAATACGTTAAGTTTTATATTAAATAAATTAAAAATTGTTAAACTTTAATTCATTACCCAAACATTAAATGAGTTAATTAATTAATTAACATACATTAAACAATAAATAAATAATTAATCAATTAATTAATATTATTAACAAATAATCATTATTTAACCAATATACATTAGGACAGTTAATTATTTAATTAATTAAACTTAATAAACCTTAAGCAATTATTTAACTAGGGTTGTTACATACACCCACCCTTCAGGAAACTTCGCCCCGAAGTTAAAGTATTTTATGATACAAGGGAAAAGAAACATGATTCACACATTCATAACAAATAACCGACATTATTAGTAAGTAAGCCAAGAAAACTCATACATACTAGTGTGCATGTGCAAGAAATGCATGTGTAGCTAGTACATACAAGTCTCATGCATGTACTAATAACAATAACTATCATCTCTATAGTAATTTCCATATGCATCCAATCCATTCAACCAGACTATTTATTTTATAAAAGACAATAAACCAGTCAAATGTTTGTGAAATCCTTTAATTACAATTATCTAGCTCACAATGTTATTTAGACAATTGTAGTTTAGTTACATAATTATGAATATTCATATATACCCATTTTCTTTTCAGAAGGAAAAACAATAAATTCCACCATAAGAGAAATCTCCATACCCTCTCAACTATTTCTACTCATCCTTCCTC
The DNA here is from genome assembly GCA_009831015.1 of Picea engelmannii. Classification (NCBI taxonomy): domain Eukaryota; kingdom Viridiplantae; phylum Streptophyta; class Pinopsida; order Pinales; family Pinaceae; genus Picea; species Picea engelmannii. The sequence continues at coordinate 192,455 of ML815618.1, forward strand.
CCTAACTTACTTCCATCTTCCATTCCTATCCTTCCTCTACTGGACTATCTTGGAGAGTCAACTATATTGACCTAACTCCAAATAGAACCCGTAAGCGGAAGTGTCACTATCTTGACCAAGCTTCCCCAGCAGAAAACTGACAATCATCATCACACGTCTAGGGGAGTGTGAGCTAACACCATCCTCCCATGACTTCAATTTTCGGAGGATACACGGTGGGAAATGCCTCCACCCCTCCTAACAGGACTAGGTTCCACACCCTACAATGGAATATATAGTGGCACCGTGTTGCTGGGAGTCTTGTCATCGTTTATTCAGTTTTGGGGAGTCTCACCACCTGAAATCCTGCACCGGTCCACATATCATAGAAATGCATCCAAACCAATATAATTTTACATACAAAAATTCATACCGTATTGTTTCTCGATCAGTGGTCGCGACATCCACTTTCATTATCATTATCCCTTGGTTATTTCATAGGCCAATGACTTGTAGATTAGTCTGTAACAAAAACTCATACACATCTATGCATTATTATCATGTAATTGCATACAACTATAATCTCAATTTGGTATCCGCGTACCAACAACTTTAACATCAAATTTTTCAAGTTAGAAATAGATCTCATAATATCCCATAATTCAATTAACGTTACCCATTCATAGAATTCTCATTTACATAATAGATTGCATCATATCCAACATCATTCAAATAGCATTTAAACCTTCATAGGATTCTCATTCACACAATATATCGCATCATATCCATCATCATCAATAATAATTAAACATTCATAGAATTTACATTCACATAGTAGATCACATCATATCCATCATCATCAATAACATTTAAACATTCATAGAATTTACATTCACATAATATATCATATCATATCCATCATCATCAATAACAATTAAACATTCATAGAATTTACATTCACATAGTAGAACGCATCATATCCATTATCATCAATAACATTTAAGCACTCATAAAGGTTCATACGTCTTAAAAGTTCAAGTGTATCATTTAATAGTTTCACTGTGAATAGAAAATAAGGGTGTTTGGGCCTCAAGTAATCCTGGTTGTCTAAGTCAAAAGGTGGTGTTACACACACCCGACCTTCGAGAAACATATTCTCGAGGTGGTCAAAAAAGTGAGGGATAATCTCATCGTAGTGTCTCGGCATCCTCCCAAGTAGCATATCCTGGACTATACTTGTCCCACTCGACCTTAACTTGGTCTACCAGACAGTTCCTGAGCTATCAGACTCTATGGTCCAATATACGTAATGGTTCTACCGCGAGGGTTCCCGCGTCCGATACCTGCAATTCCTTCCAATTTAGTTTATGTGATTCATCGGCAACATAATGATGTAGAACAGATACATGAAAAAAATTATGAGTTTTATGCAAGTGGGGTGGTAGTTCGAGACGATAGGCAACGGGTCCAATTTTCTCTTGGATACTGAATGGTCCTATAAATTGAGGTGACAACTTTGTCCCCTTCCTGAACCGTATTGTACTCTTATTAGGCCTGATACGAATGAAAACCTGATCTCCCACTTTATAACTGCGATCAGTCCTATGTGTAGCCGCATAACTTTTTTGTCTATCTTGTGCTTCCTTTAGTCTCTACCTAATCTAAATCATCTGTTCCTCCATCTATTGAATCAATTTTGGCCCAACTGTTACTCAATCTTCTAATCTATCCCAACTCAACGACGTTCTACATGGCCTTCCATACAGAGTTTCATAGGGTGGCATTCCGATGGAGCTATGAAAACTGTTATTGTAGGCGAACTCTACCAAATATAGGTACTTCTCCCAATGGGTTTGATTATCCATGACATACATCCTAAGAATGTCTTCCATGACTTGGTTTACTCTCTCAATTTTCCCATCTGTTTTAGGATGATAAGTTGTGCTTAAGTTCAACTGAGTCCCCAATGCTGACTGCAAACTTGTCCAAAACCTAGAAGTGAATCTGGAGTCCCTATATGAAATGATATTCTTAGGTATCCCGTGCAAACAGATGACCTCACTTACAAACACGCGTGCCACATCAGTGACATCGTAAGTGTCTCTAACCAGAATAAAATGAGCACTCTTGGTTAACTTATCAACTACCACAAGAATGCCATTGTGTCTATGAGATGTGAGCAGCAACCCCACAACAAAATCCATAGAAATGACTTCCCACTTGGACATAGGAACATCATGTGGCTGTAGGAGACTTGTCGGGTGATGGTGGTCGGCTTTCACTTGTTGACACTCTAGGCACTTGGTGACGAAATGGACTACATCGCGCTTCATTCCTACCCAGAAAAAGAGCTTCCTCATGTCTGTGTACATCTTCTTCACACCTGGATGCACACAATAAAGTGCTCTATGGGCTTCTTTCAATATGATTCTTCAAATATCCCCACTTTCGGGGGCGTACATCCTTCCTCGATATCTTAACAGTCTGCCTGATTCCAGACTATATCCTTCATACTTTGGATCTAATTTCCTCCCACTCTAGAGGTTTAAAGTAACCTTTAAATACCAACTGTCTCCTTGGAGTTGCGTCAACACACAGTCCTCAGATTGGCCTTTAAGGGTACCAAGGAGACGACATGTGGTCTCCTAGTCAAGGCATCTGCGACCACATTTTCCTTTCCCTTGATGTATGAAATACCAAAATCGTACTCACTCATAAACTCACTCCATCGCCTTGCCTGGCATTCAGATCCCTTTGAGTGAAGAGATGTTTTAAAATTTGATGGTCCATTTTGAGCTCAAAGTTTCGCCCTATTAGATAGTGCCTCCAAAGTTTCGCCCTACTAGATAGTGCCTCCAAAGTTTCAGAGCTAGCATTACCACTACCAACTCTAAATCATGAGTAGCATAAAGTTCCTCGTATTTCTTTAGCTTCCATGATGCATAAGCTATCACACCTTCATCCTGCATTATCATGGCCCCCAACCCTTTCTTCAAGGCATTTGTACAGACTGTGAAGTCCTTTTCTATATCTGGCACTCACAGAATTGGCACACTAGTTAGTAACCTCTTAAGCTCGATGAATGCACTATCACATTCTTCTTTCCAATCATACCTGGCCCCCTTGCACTGCAAAGTGGTGATGGGTTTCACTATTTTAGAGAACCCCTCCACAAATATCTGATAATAACCTGCTAGCCCCATGAAGCTTCTTACCTCATGGGCATTTTTTGGCACTGGCCATTCCATAATGGCCTTTACCTTTTCTGGGTCCAAAGAGATTCCTTCACTGAAAATGATATGACCTAAATAGTGGATTGGTTTCTGGAAGAAGGAACACTTCGACAACTTCCCATACAATTTTTTCTCTCTAAGGCAAGACAACACCACTCGCAAGTGTTCCTCTTGTTATATTTCGTTCTTGGAATAGATGAGGATGTCATCTAGAAAGACTTGTACAAAACGGTCTAAGTTCTTTCGGAATACTTTGTTCATGAGGCTCATGAATACTATTGGTGCATTGGTCAATCTGAATGGTACTACGATGAACTCGTAATGTCCAAACTGAGTTTGAAAGGCAGTTTTAGGAATATTTCCTTCCTTAATCCTTAACTGGTGATACGCTAATCGCAAATCAATTTTTGAGAATATCGTTGCTCCTTTCATCTGATAAAAGAGGTCATCTATTCATGACATTGGGTACATATTTTTCACTGTAGAATGGTTCAAGTCCCTATAATCTATGCACAGTCGTAAGGAACCATCCTTCTTCTTCACAAAAATTACTGGTGCATCCCAAGGTGAGACACTGGGTCTTATTAGTCCTAAGTTGAGTAGCTCTTTCAACTACATCTGTAGCTCATAAATTTCTGGCATTGTCATCCTATACAGAGTTTTGGAAATTGGTTCTGCACCAGGTTTTAACTCAATAGTGAAATCAAGCTCCCTCTCAGGAGGTAACCCTAGTAACTTGTTCAGAAAAACATCCTTAAATTATGACAATACCGGGTACTGATCCAAGGACGGTCCCTTCCTTTCATTCACTGCTTCCACTACATACAGTCGACATCCTTGCCTCATGCACTGCTTAACCTTCATAGTTGAGATAAATCATAGAGACACCCGTCTCCGTACACTATGGATCTCTACTGGTCTTCCTTCATCGTCGACACAAAGCACCCTTTTTGTGAAACAATCAACCAAATCTCGATGAGCTTCTAAGCAATCCATTCCAATGATTAGGTCATACATCCCGAGAGCAGTGATGTATACCTTCAACCTGGTAGTACACACTCCCAGGTCTACTATACAATTATCAACACTAGGTCCTACCGTTTTTTTTTCCCCCGAGGCCATCTCGACTTGTTTAAATTCATCGTGCTCGTAGGCTGCCAACCGACTCTTTTCTAATGCAGATGGTCAAATGAAACTATCTGTAGCACTAGAATCAAATAAATCTTAACATTGATATGATTTAGCGTACCTGATGACTCCACCATCATGGATTTATGTTCTGCCTGGCGATTATTAACCACCGTGTAAATCTGGTGGCTTCCACTTGCTCTTCCCATCGGGGCCTTTCCTTCTCTATGCACAAATCCTGATTTTAACTTTGGGCAGTCACGTTGGTAATGGGGTCCTCCGCATCCCCAACAGGTAACATGGGATTGAACCTGCGCATTGTTTTGTGAATATCCCTGAAATGAGTTCCTTCCCCTGGAACCCCTATCCCTACTAGTTGTCCCCTGAGATGGTCGTGGACCTGCCTGTGTCGGTGATGAACAAGATGTTGCACTCGCTACCATTGAAATCCCTGTGGCTACTATCCTTGGTGTGACTCTATTACCATATGGAGGTGGCCTTGAGCCACTTCCCCTGGGAAATGTTCTAGGGGTCTTCCCCACAAATCCAGGATGATGCGAAAAGTTTGGTCTCGTACCTCCATTTAAGTTCATGTGTTCCTCCACATAATGTGCATTTTCCACTGCTTCTACTACTAAAGACGGTTTCCACATCCGCACCATAGCCCTTATCTTAGGGTTTAACCCATAGACAAAGAATTTTTCTTGTCGTTGGTCATTATCCATGTATGAAACATATTTGACCAATTCCATAAACCTGATCTCATATTATTCTACAGTCTTGTTTCCCTGTACTAGAGCATGAAATGCTCCCACCTGTTGTTCCTCATAGAAAGCTGGTAGATATTTCCTTTGGAACCTCTCCTCAAAAATTTCCCAAGATACGGTGTCTGAGGTAAGATGCAGTTGCCTTTCTAGGTTTCCCCACTAGTTTAAGGCACTGTCTCTCAACTGAAAAATTGCTATCTTTGCCTTTGAAGTGGATGCATAGTCTCTTAAGGAAAAACACCTTGCCATGCCTTCCAACCATGCTTTTGCATGTTCACTGGCACGACCCCCGACAAACTCTGGAAGTTTTATCTTTTGCAGTTCTCTAGTGATGTCTTCGGGTGGAGGTCCTCCCCCTGAATCCCTCGATGCTTCAGGATTACCCATTCCAGATGGTGGGGGTTCCACTTCATTCCCTGCTGGTTGACGCCCCTTTAAAGTCTCATTTATGGCCTCCAAAGAGTGCATAATGAGAGCTAATTCAGGTGATGGTGGTGGCAGTGTTGGCGGTGTCTGTGCTGATGCCCCTCTGACTCGATTTCCTTGAGTCCTAACCATCCTGTATAATTTAATTTGCATCAACCAAAGTTGTTAGGGTGAGATCAGGGACATTTCACATTTGCGCAACTTAAACTAGAAAACAGGGTTAGGCGTAAGTTTGTTTTTTTTACTTGTCTGTAAACAGACATTACTCTCTTTAGAGGAAGTGGATAGGTCAGGGTCAAAAGCCTCTAAGCTTGATGTTTTCGCCTAAGGAAACTACTGACTCTCTCACATGTGATAAACAAATTTAACCTATCATTACTATCATGGTGCAGTGGTGTACGGTCTTTGGTGAAAGCTCTATACTTGGTGGATAGGTCGCCGGTTCAAAACCCGTCCGCTCCAACAAAATTTAATCTAATCCAAAATAAATTTTATTGAATCACAATGTTATGTTAATTACACATTCTAATTAATTAGTCATTTAATTAATTAATCACTATTATTAATCCTTTAATCGATATTATTAATGTTTGTAATAAAGTTAAAATTTGAAATTAATTATTTAAAATAAATAATAAAAAAATTTAAAATTGGAATTAATCATTCTAAAAATTTTTAAATTTAAAACAACCTCAAAATGTTTCAAATTATTAGAACCCAATTTAAAGTAATTAAAATACAATTTTAATAATTCAAAGTAATTAAAACAAAATAAAATAAATAACATAAAAAAATAAAAATAAAAAATTCATAGTAAAAAAAAACTCAAGGCAGCGGTGGGTCCTCGCATGAGGTCCACTTGGCACCTCCCTCTTTTCTCACTTGTTCAAAATTTAATTAAATAATAGATAAGAAAAACTATTAAAACCCTAACAAACCCTAATCGCCAAGGTTTTCCCTACTCTAGCTTCTCCGCCCATGGCCTTCTCTCATGGCTTCTCGGGCATTTGATGGCTCATGGTTTGGGTGATAGCACTGTAACATGATGCATTCAGCACTGTATCGCCCCTTCGTGAGCTCCTCCTTCGTGGATTGGTGCTGGTCTTGGCCGTTGGGCTATTTCTCAAGTTGTTTGTTGGGTGGGTTGGTCATGGGTTCAAAACCCATGGACCTCAAACCATTTTCTTTTATTAACCTGCGGTTCTGTTTTTTTTTTTTTTTTTTTTTNTAATATTTATATTTTTTTTGTATATTTCCTCTCTTGTGCCAGGCACAGTTTCGTGACCTTGGCTTTGGTGCTTGGTCTCTGTCGAGCTTTGTTGTGAGTGCTACTTCATCTCTGGATTTCGCAAAAACAGTCGCACTTTGGGCATAGAACATATGTCCATTGTGATGAGTATCCTTAAAATGATTCTTCTAAGCCTATAGGTCTCTGTTGGGGTTGAAGGCCCCTTTTTTTCTGTTTCTTGCAGATATACAGTTGGGTATCACGTTTCTGCCTGAAATTCTATGTGGGCATTGAGATATCAGTGTTTTGATCATACCCACTATGATTTTTTCCTGCATTGGTGAAAAGGGTCCACCCTGATTGAAATTTGAAGGCCTCGTATCATCAATAGCAGAATAAAATCGTGTTTTTGAATTTTTATTTTTTGGGGGTTCAAGATGGGGATGGGATCAGGCAAAGGCGGGGCTTCTGTGAATGACAATGTCCTGTAAAAGATCATGCTAAGCTACACCTATGTGAGCATATGGGTCTTTCTGAGCTTCAGTGTGATTGTGTTCAACAAGTACATCCTTGACAAGAAGATGTACAACTGGCCCTTCCCCCATTACCCTAACCATGATCCACATGGCATTATGTTCATTCCTCGTCGTATTGTTGGTGAGAGTCTTGAAACTTGTTGAGCCAATTGGGATGACAAGGGAGGTCTACCTGTCCTTAGTTGTACCCATCAGAGCCCTGCACTCACTCAGCCTCTGGTTCTCCAATTCAGCTTACATTTATCTATCGGTCTCCTTCATTCAGATCCTAAAGGCCCTCATGCCTGTGGCTGTGTATTCCATTGGAGTTTCCATAAAGAAAGAGACCATCAAGTCCAATACCATGGAGAACATGATTGGCATATCAGTTGGTGTGGCCATTGCAGCATATGGGGAGGCCAAGTTTGATTCATGAGGTGTGTTGCTTCAGTCGGGTGCAGTTGCATTTGAGGCTACATGGTTGGTATTGATCCAGATCTTACATACGTTAAAGGGAATCACTTTGAATCCCATTACCTCATTGTATTTTGTTTCCCCATGCTTCCTTCTATTCTTGATTTTCCCCTAGTTGTTTGTTGAGTTTCCAGTGCTCAAGGAAAGTTCAACCTTCCATTTGGATTATTTCATCTTTGGCACAAACTTCGTCTGTGCCTTTGCCCTTAACCTTGCAGTTTTCCTTTTGATCGTAAAGACTTTAGCTTTGACAATGAATGTAGCTGGTGTTGTCAAGGATTGGCTTCTCATTGCATTCTCATGATCGATTATCAAGGACACAGTGACACCGATCAATTTGCTAGGCTACGTGCTTGCCTTTTTGGGTGTTTTCTACTATAATCATTCCAAATTACAGGCTTTGAAATTGAAGGAAGCTAAAAAGAAGAACACCTCAGCAGATGAAGAGGTTGGTTTGTCAATGGAGCAGTGACCAAAGTGGGATGAAGAGAATTTAATAGGGAAGAGTGATGCTCATGCGTAAATGTTTGGTAGGAGTTAAATAGTTTTACTCTTTTTTTTTTTTTTTTAAACAATGTCCTATGGCTCAAGAAAGCACATAAACGCGGATCTATTATGTCAAAGCCACCTGTAGTGAAATTTGGGTTAAAATTTTATTGTATTCATTTTTCAGTGCTAGTCATTGCCATGGGTATTCAGAATTAGGTCTAGATTTGAGATTTTAAGTCAGCAGAGCTGAACCAGAGGAAGATTTAGAATGTCTCATTTATTTCTATTATATTTAGAATGATGTTTTCATTCAAATCTAAGAATGTTTTGTTTCAGTATGTCAGACTTTTTTTTTTTTTTGGCTTGCAATTTAGTTTAATTATAACAACCCAAATTGGCACAAAGACAAAATTTTGTTGTGGGTGGTCAAGCCCAAGTTTCAGTTTGAAACTGGGCTCTGAAACCATGTGTAAGGTCCTATCTAACATAACCTAAAATTGGATAAATTTAAACATAAAATTTCTTTCAATGTATAAAAAATTTCATTAATCAACATATAAGCATATTCAACGACATGATGATAACCACATAATATAGCATAATAATATTTACGAGAAGATTATAATCAATTTCAGAACACAACAGAATAATGAAATTCCATACCTCTAACTGATGTTATTGTTGTCCCCAACTCTGCTTGATGCACTGCCCAAAATCGTCTAACCACCCAGCCAGCTACGAACAAAGCCTCTCTGTCTCCCTAGCTCCAGGATTTCATAAGGATTCCTAGCCCCCAAGCCCAAAACTCCCAGCAACCGATGCTCCCTTGTGACAGTCCACCAAACTCCAAACCAGAAAAATACAGTCCCTAATATCAAAATAATGCTTCCTTCCCCCAAAATCCAAAAGTGTCCTCTCTCAAATGCCTCTGCCCCCTCATATCCTCCTTCCCATTCACCGCCTCTCCATTCAATGCCCCCCCCCCCAACCTTATCCCTCCATTCAATGCCAACCATCCCTCAATATGTTAAGTTTTCTATTAAAAAAATTAAAATTTATTAAACTTTAATTCGTTACCCAAACATTAAATGAATGAATGAATGAATTAATTAATTAATTAACATACATTAAACAAAAAAAATTAATTAATCAATTAATTAATATTATTAATAAATAATCATTATTTAACCAATATACATTAGGACAGTTAATTTTTTAATTAATTAAACTTAATAAACCTTAAGCAATTATTTAACTAGGGTTGTTACACCAGAAAAAGCAAGCAACATGGTTCTATCATGGTAGTGTTGGATAAGCTTACTGAAGCTGCCCATTTTATTCCAGTTAAGCTCACTCACAAGGAAACAAACATTGTTGATGTTTATATTAAAGAAATTTCTCAATTACATGGAATACCCAAGACAATTGTGTTTGACAGAGATCCAAAATTTACCTCAAAATTTTGGAAAGGATATTTAATGGATTTGGCACAAATTTGAATTTTAGTACAGCTTATCATCTAGAATCAAATGGACAAATAGAGAGGGTGAATCAAGTGATTGAAGATATGTTGAGGATTGAATATATGTTGAGGATGTATGTGATGGATAAACCATCAAAATGGGAAGACTACCTACACTTGGTAGAGTTTGCTTATAACAATGGGTACCAAGCATCTCTAAAGATGAGCCCGTTTTAGGCACTTTATGGCAGAAAGTGAAACACACCAGTAAGATGGGGTAACTCAGCAAACAAAGCAGTGGTTGGGCCAGATTTTCCCAGGGAAATGGAGGAGAAAATAATAAAAATAAAGAAAAATTTAAAGACTGCCCAAGACAGGAAGAAAAGATATGTTGATAAGGGAAGAAATCATAGGGAATTTAAAGTGGGTGACCATGTATTTTTGAAAGCGAAAGCCAACAGAAGTTCCCTGAAGTTGGGAAACTGTTCAAAGTTGGCAGCTCGCTATTGTGGGTCATTTGAAATCCTAGAGAGGATTGGTCCAATTGCTTATTTGATTACATTGCCTACATTTATGCCTGTTCATAATGTATTCCATGTATCATTGCTAAAGAAATATATGCCTGATGTTAATCATGTTATTGATTGGAATATGATTCAGGTGGAGAAAGAAGGTGCTTTTCAAGTGCATCCGGTATGCATTCTGGACCGGAAAATCAAACAGATCTGGAATCGATCCATAGGGCTTGTAAAGGTCCAATGGGCCTAGTATGGTCCTTAGTAGACTACTTGGGAGCATGAGGAGGCAATGCAGAAAGAATACTCACATCTTTTTGAGGATTTTGAAATTTTGTTGTACATGGGTACATGATGCACTGAGGACAGTGCATAAATAAGGGGAGGGGATTGTAATATCCCTAAGGCCGAACCCAATTGTAAATGTAAATGAAAATGTACTTAAGCTGGTGAGTTGTTTTAATATCATTTTGTATGCACATTTCATGGTATAGTGTGGGCATGTACTGCGCAGTAAAATGAGGAAGTGTGCACATTCCTGGATATCGCACGTAGCAACTTGAGTGCACGCAATATTGAGGCTAGGGAGCCTTTGTGTATATGTTATTTTTTATAGGCTGGTGAGCTAGTTATTATAAGCTAGGATTCTTATGTTTTGATTAGGCCAGAGAGCCTAGATGTTAAAGGCCAGTGTGCCTATTTGTGTACATGTCTCATAATTAATATAAAATACATCATTGTGCACAGAGCGACCATGATAAAAAGAGATGGGGGACTAAACTCCACTAGTTAGGGAAAGGGAGGGGCCTAAAAGTTAAGTAAAAGGGATAATCTAGGGAGCTTAAGCCAAAAATGAATATTATATTAATATTTCTTAAGATATAAAGTATGGATAATTATTTTATCCAAGTTCTAAAGTTGGGGCCAAGTGGGCCAAAGTAGCTCCCAACATGACAAGTGTCAAGTATGGGACATGCATACATATTGTGGGTACTTAGTTTATTTCCAGACACTCTTCCATCAGAAAATCATCATTCATCCATGACTCCATGAACATTTTCACTCACACAGTCAGTTATCTTTCAGACATTCATTTCACTATACCAGAACCGTATCCATAGCCATAATTGTTTGTGTAGATGGTTAGCTTAGGAGCTGGACTGAAGAAACGGATTGTCAGGCCCATGGGATATTAAAGAGGCAGGTTGTCAGGCCCACGATTAATTTCTCTCTAGATGAGATAATTGTTGGGGAATTGATTTCCTGAAGGTGCTAAACTACAGTTGCAGGGCACTAAGACTTCTTGTCTGGCATGTTGCTGAAGGCCTAGAAGGGAAGTGGGGTAGCCGAGGGATTATTGAGAATAGAAGGGGCACACTTCTTGGGGTGGGACAGGCATGTGGGGAATGAGGGACTGTAGGTTGTTAGTTGAGTGAGCAGCTGTGACGGAGCCTTTCTTGTTGTCTATGAGCCTTTAGCCTGGTTAGGAATCCCTTTACCTGGGTGGAGTTTAGTCCCAACTCAGGGGTGACTCACTTTTGAGAGTGATGAATAGTGTGGTTTAAGGCTGAGAGTTTCATGGAAGGTCTGCACACAGTTGGTGACATTCTTACCAAGATAAGTGCCAATTGTGTGATAAATTTACATGTTTCATTCTTATTTACGTGTGTATTTTTATGGGCTATCATATGTGTGGTTATAACTGTCTGTATATTTATGGGTAATTCATGTATATGATGCATGTATATGTTTGTCGTTATTTCCATGTGAATCCGTGCATTTACATGTGTATTTGTATGTTTACGTTTTATACATGAATGCTTCCGCAAGAGATATGTCTCTATATAATTTAATTGCATACAATGCGAAACATTTATGTGGCATAGCTCAGTTAGATGTTGGGTATGTTACAGTATGTTCCGTAGAAAGAGAAAAAAAAAGAGTTATTTGGCGTAGTGTGGCCCGGCATGGATGGTCGTGGATGTCACACTAATTTTGGGGCCTTGGTGCGATTGTGATAATCAACGCGTAGGTCTGGGAAGATAAGATCTGTGTGCCGAGATCTACGGTGTGTGTTCCATATCGGACCCCCTCGGTATTTCTTCCTTTAATGAAAGGGGGGGGTCCAAAAAGAGGTTTCCCCATTGGGCCCCCCATTATCATGGCATGATCTCATCATTTCAGACCCCCCCTGCTCCAAACTGCTTACCACCACCTCCCCCCTTCCAGAATAGCCCACTTAACACTCTCCCTTACCACTTCTTCCTTTCGTTTCCATATATCCTCCACTCCATCTCTCTCTTTTTCCCATCACATCACCTGCTCTCCCTCCTCGTCTCATTGTGGCACACCTGTCCTCCACTCACCTTCGGGTCGCATCCCCTTATCACTCCCGCATATCATCTCATGCTAGGTGTTCTATCGTTCACCTCCATCTAGGAATATGTTCCCCATCCCACCTACCAACACGGCCTTTCCTCTGCCCCCACATCATCACCTCGTGTCGCCTCACCTCTATCATGTCCCAACACAGTACCCACATTTTCCACCACTCGCACTTTCTCAGTCACCTTCCATCTGCATGTCTATCCATATGGTCATCTCTCGTATCTCCTCCGTGTTGATTGCACCATCATCCCCGCCAGATCCTCACCCACGTCTCCCAACTAGGTCCCCTTGTAACGATTCAACAAAGCAGCAGATAGCCAAGGGAAAAACGCCACGTCCTTCACATGCAGAGTTGACTTGGAACTCTCTGATCTCGAGGAAGCATTTATTAAAACAAGTGATGGTGGTTGAACATCATTTCCACCATAAATGGGAAACCCAGGAAAGGACCGTCAGTTAGTCCACTCAGTTGCAGGCCCATTCTAAAGCACGATTGCATCTGGAATAGTTCACGTCTGACCAAAGACTGCATGGACAATCTTTCAGGAAGCATGCATATGTAACACCTTGAATGCGATGACTCGAACTTGCTTCTGCATTTTTGGCTCTGGGTATTTAGGAGTTGTTCTCATATTTTGTTAGTGTTGATGGTTGAGCTACGCTCCCGATTGTAATGTTTTGATGAGGCCTCTGGTTCTCTGGTTGTGTATTATCACTTGAGACTTCTTGTTTAATGGTAGTCAGTTTCTCCTTCATTTATTTTTTCTCTAATTTTGAAATCTTGGGCATGGATGATCTAGTCAAGTGTTGTGATTGTAATGTAATGTAGGTTTTATTGCAGTTGTTGTTACAACATTTTTCAGTTTCTCGAAGTTGCTGGATCCAAGAGGATCTTGCTTCTAAAACTTTTCCTCCAGAGGCTGTTGGAAGATCGGATTTACATAGTAGACCTTCACATTTTCCTCATGCTCTTCCACCTGCTCACCACTATACACACTTACTGATTAAAGTTAGATCAAGACCTCATTTTTATATGCGCACCAACCTAGTGTTTTGAGCTAAATCGATATAATCCTGAGACTGCATCCATTAGACCACCCTTTAAATTATTTACTGTGAAATACAAACTGATGGACCTTGGGATTACCTCTGCATCAATCCAAAGGTGACTTCCAACACCAACATTTCTGGCTTCATTGTCGGGGATGAAGTTGAAGATTTTCCATGGGATTTGAACGACAAGCTTACTGGTTCTGAAGATGCATCATAACCCAGTACATCAAGATTGCAACTGTGCACCTGGTGACTCCACTGTGGTGAATCCATTGAGGTGGATCCACTGGAGAATCTACTCTTTCAGTTGTGGCTTCCAGAGGTAGACACACGAGGTCTACCCCACAGTTTCCTTTAGCAACACCTGAAGCTAACCCAAAGAAAATTATCAGAAAGGGAAAGGCCCTTCATGGAATCCTCTGCTACTGAACTAGGTATTTTTGATGATTTTCAATATCTTCCTATAGGAACTCCAATTTGTGCATCTCATTCTACTATTACACCTTCTGTTGGGGTTCCCCGAACTTTGAACTTTGGGAGTGTTCCTGTTGAGTTTTCTCCTCCTAGTCTAGGAGTGGAAGGAGAAAGCCTTTTCACTCCTCTCTCTCCTGAAATTGTACCATTGTTTAGACCCAATGCCTCAGAATATTTTCCTACCCCAGGCTTTACCACTCCTCCTCCTGTTAAAGTTATGGGTTTTACCAAAAGGGAAACCTGTGTTCCCCCAAGCTCGGTAGCCTTTTCTCCAAATCCTATATTGTTTCCCTTTCCTCTCGAAAGCTCAGTTCCAATATCCCCTGTTCTAACACCTTCTCCTCCTAATTCTCCTCCACCTCATCTCCCTATGGAAGGTGCTAATCCCCATAGAAACAGATTGGATGCCATAGTGGATGCAAGATATGCTCCTTTAGTCCTACCTCAGCCAATGAATTCTCTCCTTGCTAGAGATTACCTGAAATATATGCCTAAATTCACTAGAGAAGAGGACATAACTGCTGAAGAGCACCTTGTTGCCTTCTACAGTTATGCAGATAACCTAAATATTGAAAATGAAGATGTTTGGATGAGAGTCTTTGTCCAGAGCCTTAATGGTGAGGTTAGAAAATAGTTCAGAGGATTGATGCATTATTGAGACAGTGGGGGGATAAAAAATATTTTATGTATTATATCACAGAGTTTGGGTCCCTGAAGAGAAAGGAGGGAGAATCTTTCTCCGATTTCTCCAAAATATTCAACAAGATGTACATTAAGATCCCTGTTGAGATAAAGTCTAGACAAGCCTTTGCCAAAATCACTTATGCTAGTTCTTTTGACCCTAACTTCTACCTCCTTCTTAGAGAAAGAAGAGATACTTCCTTGGCTAATGCAGGAGCATCTCTCCACGTCAGCCAGCCAGCCCACGTCAGCGCACACATTTAATGGGAAGAGGCGCAACCTCATTTCAAATTTGAAATTGAATGTAATTAATGTTGTAGGCCGTTGAGCCATGGATCCATGCCTTTGCGCAGGCATTAGATGTGATATCCTTGAATGTTTGTAAGGCTAAGATCTAGACCTGATTCTGGACTAGACAACCCATTCATTGTAGAATTGAATAGGGTAGGTGAGATTGGAGGGAAGAGCTCAAAGATCCCCCTCATGTAAAATATTGAGAGATCTTCTTTGTATTATCACAGAGAGTTTAGAGAGGCATAGAGAGTAGAGAATAGCTGAGACCTTGTTACAGTCCGCGCTCATAACACCTTTGTAAAGAGGCATTTTATTAATACAAACCAGAGCAATTTTTCCTGCATATTGTCTGTGTTGTGTGAATATATTTATGTGTTCTTTATATGTTGTAGATGTATGTTAGGTATGAATTTGCAGGGGTTGTTTGATTTCAGGGTTAGAGTTCTTTGAGGCTTCACACCAGGAAGGTGTAACAGAACGCTGTAGGTTCTGATAGTCGTGCACAAAGGGTGCATTTCTGAATTCTACAGGTTCAGAGAAAGGCGTGCCAGGAGGGCATAGTAGCTGAAATCATTAGCTTAGGGGAAGACCTCAAGGTTGTTGAATACCTTGGAGGTAAGGTTGTGTATGAGAGACACAGTTGCAGACAGAATATCTGAGGAGTTCTGTAAAGCTCTGCCAAGTGGGCATTGAGCAGGTGCAGGAGCGCACAAAAGAACTCTGCTATGAGTTCAAGGAGAACCAGAATCACTAAGGATTATGAGAGCTCTGCCAAGAGGGCATTGAGCAGGTGCATAGGGTGCACAGGAGAGGACAAAACTAGTGGATGTTTTGTGAGAAGACACTCTGTCAGGTGGGGATTAAGTAGATGTGCAGATAGAGCATAGAAGGAAGAAATCTTTGAGTTCTGAAATTGAAGAAGAATCCAAGGAGAAGGATCTTCATAGGGTTGTTGAACACCCTGAAAGACTTAGCAATAGGTTGCTTGAGCAGAGGATAGTCAGGAGGGCATTAGAAATTCTCCATCTGAAGGAGAGGGAAAAAGGGACTTAGTTCCTTAGAGATCTGAGTTCGTGAAAAAACTCAGGACAGACAACACCTTTGTGTGCGAAGATTCTACAAGGAGCGCAAAAGTCAAAGAATCCTTTGAGGATTTGAAAGGAGAATATCAGGAGGAAAAGTGCCTTTGTGCACAAGTCATAGTGGCAAGAATCGCATAGGTAGGGGAACTCTTTGGAGAGTTTAGAGTCCCAAAAACTCAGGAGGAACAACGTTGTTGAGAATGCGGGTGAGACTCAAAGATGAAGAGTTCACAGAAGAAAGGCAAAGATCGAGGTCTTTAGCACTTGGAAAATCTTCCAAGTATCGGAAGAAAGCACATTCTTAGGAGGGAGCACAGCTACCGTCAGATTAGGCTGAGGAAGAAATATGGACTGTTGAATTTCCACGTCCAGGGAGCAGCGTTGGAGGCATGCACAGCAGGAGAAGTTATGAGTCATTGGATCTCACACGAATCACTGATAGCCATCATATTGATTGGAAGCTGCACGGGGTTTAATCCTTAAACGCGCAGAGTAGAGGAGAGAAGTCCTGAAATAGGCGTGGATATTGGGATTTTGGTATTCAGGATTTCAGAGGTCTCGAGGACAAGAGATCGGGAAACTCCATGGTGAAAGTCTCGAAATAGATCTGTACCATCCAATTGAGGAGGACACGTGTCGTGATATCACCCATTTTGGGGATTCGGACATCGGGAAACTCAGAGAGAAGAGTTTTTTTTCAGCTTCACACCTGGCAAAGTCCTGAAAAGATCACAGTCGTCCATTCATTGGGACACGTGGCAGAGATCGAGGAACCCGTCGGTATTTCGGCTACCGGGGTTTCAAGTTGATAGAGGATTTGTGTCACTAGGGGTCACAAGTCATGAAATCGTGAAATGATGAGGACCGTTAATCTAAGGGAGGACACGTGGAAGCAATCTAGGATTTCGGAGAAAGTCCCAAAACGAAGAGTCCATCGGGATTTCGGAAATCAAGAATTCGGGAGTCCTGTTGACAAGAGGTCGGGCTCCCGTATTGATAAGTCTTGAAGGGAATAAGACTACAGTCTTATGAGAAGTGGTCATACGGGCCAAGGCATAGCCCAGGGGGCTAATTTTTTATTGAAGCCTGATTGGCATTTCAGGAGATCAAGGGGACAGAGGTTCTCAACATCAGAACTCTGTGAGTCCTGAAACTCGAAATTCATGGTCATGTATAGAAGACCATGGGTAGGGAAGAAGGATCTGTGGATCGGTAAATTGAGACTCTAGCAGGGAATCAAAAGAGATAATTCAACTCGGAGGAGTTATTGAACGATCCTGAGAGCGGACTTCGGCCCGAGGGTCAGAAGGGGTCTGCATCACTGGCTCATATGCAAGATGCAGCCTTGGAAGTAGAATCCAATGTGTTGGCAGTTGACAGACTCATAAATAAAGCTGACAAAGATAGAGGAAGAGGAATATATGAGGCCCCAACCTCTGGTTATTCTCTATCTCACCCTCAAGTAGATGAATTGACCAAGATGGTGAAGTCCTTGTCTGCAAAATGGAGAATATGAAATTTGAAGGAAAGAAAGGTTATAAGAATGTCCTGAATGTTGATAATAGAGGCAACTTCAGGAGGTCAAACAACAATTCTCCTCAGATTATGCTAAGGGAACAAAGGGACAGAGATATAAATGATCAGAAAATCCAAACCCCTCTTCAAAATAACCTTTTTGTTGATGAAGAAGGAGAGGATGAAGATCTAGATCCTGAAATCCATTGTCTTGGAGACACCTCCCCATTCCCCCACTTGACTCAATCTACATATGAGGAGTCTCTCTTAGACAACCAAATAAATGAGCTAAGTAAGGGGGAGAAAGCCCATAACAGTCCCAATAAATATAACCTCAGGTCAAAGACGAAATAAGAAAATTCTGACATCCCTGATCAACCTTCCAAACCAGAGAAACCTCCTAAAGACGTAGGAAATAGTAGCAAAGAAACGAAAGCTTAGAATCCTCCACCAATAGCCAAAGACCTTTTCCTAGAGGCAAGAGAGATTTTGAATCCCCCTTACTCCTTTATCTTTGAGAATGAAATTCAGAAGATCGGAATCCCCGTCCCCCTTTCAGAGCTATCCAAACACGAAGACTTCAAAAGGTCCCTCTCTAAGCTGTTGCAATCAGAGTCATCCTGCCATTCCATAGACTCAGTAAATCTCCAAGACGAAAATACAGCAATCATCTTAGGTCCTATGGTAGAATATAGAGATGATTCATCTCATCCCTTATACACATCACTGAACATACATGATAAGGTGTTGCACAATTGTTTGATGGACTCAGGGGCATCTCATAATATCATGCCCAAAACTGTCATGGAAGAACTCAGATTAGAAATCACAAAATCTTATCATCATTTGTATTCTTTTGATTCAAGGAGAGTGCAATGTCTTGGGGTCATCAAAGATCTAGTTGTCACCTTGTTTCATCTTCCCATGAAGAGTGTGGTCATGGATATTGTGGTAGTTGATGTTCCTCCCAAGTTTGGCATGCTCTTGTAAAGATCTTGGATAAAAATACTTGGGGGAACCTTGCAGATGGACCTCACATATTCTACCATTCATGTGTTTGGAGGGGAGCATAGAAGACTTTACAGAGAATCTCAGTTAGCCTACATTATCAATGATGAAGAAGACCCCACCAATCATCTTATATTTTCCCTTGATACTGATTTGGGATCTAGCTTATTACAACTCATTGATGCCCCTGAACCTCCTCTTGAGATCAAATAGTCCATTACTCTATGTGAATATTCCCCTCCAATTTCCTTTGTTTGGAAAATGTTCTTTGATGGAGCTTCTTCTAGAGAAGGTGTTGGTGCTGGAATAGCTTTTGTTTCCCCTGCTCAGGAAACCATATCTCTGTCATACAAATTAGAATTTGAAATTACCAATAATGTGGCAGAATATGAAGCTCTCATTTTGGGTTTGAGGGCTGCAAAGGACATGGGAATTGAAGAGATATCAGTGCTTGGAGATGCTGAGTTGATTGTCCAGCAGATCCGAAATATTTATTAGGCCAAACACCCTTGGCTCAGAAGTTACAGAAATGAAGTATGGGACCTCATTGATAGTTTTTTCTCAGCTTTCAACATTTCATTTATTCCAAGGGAAAAGAATGTCATGGCCGATCCTCTAGATGTTTCAACAAGCAATTTCAAAGTCCCTCTACCACCTAAACTCAGGTATCATGTAGAAGTGAAATATAGACCCTCTATACCTAAAAATGTCAAGCATTGGAGAGTGTTTGAGGATGATCTTGAGATCAAAAGATTAATGGAAAGTGTTGAGGAGTTTTTTGTATTGCACAATGATCAAGATCCTGACTCTGAAATAGAGCCTCATCTTGATGTTTTCTTGAAAAATATTGATGATCATCACATTGTCCAGCTACCTAACAATCACATCCCAAAGGGACTAGTTCCTTTGGAAAGGATTTTTGATAGAAATGATGTGGTCGTGAAGGGTAAAATCTCAAATGACGATGTTGATGTCGCTGAGTGCAATATTGGCATAGAGTAGGATCCAAGATTCATCAAATTATCAAGTAGCTTGTTAAGAGAGAAGAGGGCCAAATACGTTGAGCTATTAAAATAATTTTCTGTTGTATTTTCTTGGACCTATGAATACCTCAGAACATATGACACCAGTTTCATTGAACACAAGATTCGATTGAAAGAGGAGGCCAAACCATTTAGGCAGAAATTAAGACAAATAAATCCTATGTTGTTGCCTATTATGGAAAGGGAGGTGAAGAATCTTTTGGATGCTCAGATTATTGTGACTTTGAGATATTCTGAGTGGGTAGCCAACCTGGTCCCAGTAAGAAAAAAGAGTGGAGAAATCAGACTCTGTGTCGATTTCAGAAATCTGAACATGAGCTAAAAGAAGGACGATTACCCTTTACCAAATATGGAACACATATTGCAAAGGGAGACATGTGCATCCATGATTTCCATGATTGATGGATTTTCTGGCTATAATCAAATATCTGTCTTACTTGAAGATAGAGAAAAGACATCCTTCATGTATGCCGAAATTCCCTTTGGATTGATGAATGCAGGAGAAATCTTTCAGAGAGCCATGGACATAGATTTCATTGGGGAAAGGGATAAGTTCATGGTCATCTATCTGAATGACATAACAGTATTTTCCAGATATGATAAAGAGCATTGTTGTCATTTGAGGAAAGTCTTCTTGAAATGCAGAAGATATGGTCTTTCCCTAAATCCCAAGAAATCATTGTTTTCCATGAAAGAGGGAAAATCGTTGGGGCACATAGTATCAGTTGATGGGGTCAGAATTGATTCAAGAAGGGTAGAAGCTATTCAAACCTTGTCACTTCCTAGATCCAGGAAGGAAGTCTAGTCTTTCCTAGGCAAAATTAATTTTTTGACAAGATTTGTTTCAAATTTTGCTGAATTGGTGAAGCATATCACACTTATGCTCAGAAAGGAAAATGAAGTAAAATGGACTATTGAGTCCTAAGAATCCTTCAGCCAGATCAAGAAGGCATTGACTGAGGCACCTGTGCCAAGGATTTTTTTATTTTTTCTTTTGCTTATTTTCATACGGTGGCAGTATTTTTGTTAAAGAATAATGCTAAAGGGCTGGAGCAGCCAATTTCATTTTTCAGCAGGGCATTGAGGGATGTAGAGGTCAAATATGATATCATGGAGAAGCAGGCCTATGCCTTGGTTAAAGCTCTCAAATATTCCATAGTATATGTTTTACATTCAAAAACCATTTCAAATGTTCCTTCATCTTCTGTAAAAGACATTCTTATTCAGCCTGACATAGATGGGAGAAGGAGAAAGTGGATTGCCAAGATCCTTGAATTTGATCTAAAATAAAACCCACCAAGATAGTAAAGGGTCAAAATTGGACAAGTTGTTGGATGAATCTAATTGTGAATCTTTGGGGGTTACCTTCATCAACACTTTATTAGATGATCGACAAGTTGAGTTGTCTGTCAAAAGTTCGTAGGATAATTCTCCATTGGCAGGATGCACTAGGTATAAAGACCTTATATATTTTCTATAGGAGTTGCGAACCCCTGATGGTATGGGAAGGAGCAAGGCAAGAAATTTAAATCTCAAAGAAATCAAATATTTCCTTATTGACCAGGTCTTATATTGGAAATACCCTCTAGGAGTTCTTCTGAGATGTCTAGATCCACAGGAGACCCAAAGGATTATATTTGATTTTCATAGCAGCTTATGTGGGGGACATCATTGTTAGAGGACCACAGCCTATAAAATTCGCAGGGATGGGTACTACTAGCCTACTCTATTCACTAATTTTTGTGCGAAGGTCAGAGCTTGTATCAAATGTCAAAAGTTATCTGGGAAGCAACAACTCAAGTCTCTGCCTTTGAAGCCTGTAGTAGCTTCAGGACCCTTTCAACAGTGGGACCTAGAATTTATTGGGGAAATTCATCCTGCTTCAAGTGGTCGGCACAGGTGGATCTTAACTGCAACAGACTATTTCACCAAGTGGATAGAAACTATCCCCATAAGGAGCACTTCTCACAAAGTCATCATTAGTTTTCTTGAAGATATTATGGCAAGGTTTGGTTGTCCGAACATAATCATCATTGATAATGTTTCATCCTTCAAGGCTGAACCATTGAGTAAGTTTTATGAGCAGTTCATAATTTCATTGATCCACTCTACCCCTTACTATCCACAAGGGAATGGACTGGAAGAATCCTCTAACAAAAGTCTGATAAAGATCATTAAAATACTGTTAGAGGATAATAAGAAGGCATGGGATTCAAAGCTCAAATTTGCTTTGTGGGATGACAGGGTGACAACAAAGAGGTCTCTGTGTGGCTCTCCTTTTAAGCTTGTGTATGGAGTTGAAGCCATTTTCCCTTCTTGGGTTGCCCTTCCTGTATAAAAATTATTCCAAGACTATCAAGGAGAGCCTTATGACATGATCAGAACAATTCTTCAGCTGGTAGAAGTCCAACAAACTAGAGAGCGGGTGATGGGAAGAGAGCATGACCATCAGCAGAAGATCAAGCAAGCCTTTGACAGAAAGGAGAGAAAAGTATATTTCTACCTTGGATATCTAGTACTCAAATGGAACGCACCAAAGTAGGACAGAGGAAAGCACATCAAGTTTGAAGCCCTGTGGATCAGGACCTTCAAAATTTCTGAGATATATCCAAATAATACATAAATTTTAGAGAATTTGGAGGGCAATCATGTTTTTGGTGGCCCTATAAATGGGAATTTTCTCAAGAAGTTCTTTATTTGAGCCATATATGGCTCACATGTCTTTGTAAATATTGTTTTTTTT
>ML815618.1:214990-226144 GCA_009831015.1 Picea engelmannii
TTTTCAGTTCTCAGGTGACTCCATAACTCAACAGTAAGGCACTAGATCCATACAAGAGTTCCTGGAATATCACAAGGAGCAATCTATCCCCCATGGAGCCTAATGTTATCACATTAATTTTTAAATGGGTGTTTTTCCTAAGAAGTTGGCCCCTTGGTGAAAGAAATGAATAAAAGGGGTAGAAAACCCACAAAATCGCGTTATCCTAAGTGCAATATCCCTAAGGACGAACCCATTTGTAAATGTAAATGAAAATGTACTTAAGTTGGTGAGTTGTTTTAATATCATTTTGTATGCACATTTCATGGCATAGTGCGTGCATGTACTGCACAGTAAAATGAGGAAGTGTGCACATTCCTGGATACCGCGCGTAGCAACTTGAGTGCGCGCAATAATGAGGCTAGGGAGCCTTTGTGTATATGTTATGTTTTATAGACTGGTGAGCCAGTTATTATAAGCTAGGATGCTTATGTTTTGATTAGGCCAGAGAGCCTAGATGTTAAAGGCCAGTGCACCTATTTGTGTACATGTCTCATAATTAATATAAAATACATCGTTCCACGTAGATCGACCACGATAAAAGAGATGGTGGACTAAAATCCACTGGTTAGGGAAAGGGAGAGGCTAAAATTTAAGGAAAAGGGATAAGCTAGGGAGCTTAAGCCAAAAAGGAATATTATATTAATATTTCTTAAAATATAAAGTATGGATAATTATTTTATCCAAGTTCTAAAGTTGTGGCCAAGTGGGCCAAAGTAGCTCCCAACATGACAAGTGTCAAGTTGGGGACATGCATACATATTGTGGGGACTTAGTTCATTTCTAGACACTCTTCCATCAAGAAACCATCATTCATCCATGACTCCATGAACATTTTCACTCACACAGTCAGTTATCTTTTAGACATTCATTTCATTGTATTGGAACCGTATCCATAGCCATAATTGTTTGTGCAGTTGGTTAGCTTGGGATTTGGACTAAAGAAGCGGGTTGTCGAGCCCATGGGATATTGAAGAGGCGATTTGTCAGGCTCGTGAGTAATTTCTCTCTGTATGAGAGAATTGCTAGGGAATTGATTTCCTAAAGGTGCTAAACTATAGCTGCAGGGCTCTAAGACTTCCTGTTTAGCTTGTTGTTGAAGCCCTGGAAGGGAAATGGAGCAGCTGAGGGACTGTTGAGCAGAGAAGGGGCACACTTCCTAGGGTGGGATAGGCATGTGGAGAATGAGGGACTGTAGGTTGTTATTTGAGTAAGCAACTGTGATAGAGTCTTTCCTGTTGTCTATGAGACTTTAGTTTGGTTAGGAATCCCTTTACCCGGGTGGAGTTTAGTCCCAGCTCGGGGGTGACTCACTGTTGAGAGTGATGAATAGTGTCGTCTAAGGCTGGGAGGTTCGTGGAAGGTCTGCACGTAGTTGGTGACATTCTTAGCAAGATAAGTGCCAATTGTGTGATAAATTTACATGTTGCATTGTTATTTATGTGTGTATTTTTATGGTCTATCATATCTGTGGTTATAATTGTCTGTATATTTATGGGTAATTTCTATATATGATGCATGTATATGTTTACCATTGTTTCCTTGTAAATCCATGCATGTACATATGTATTTGTATGTTTACGTTTTATACATAAATGCTTCCATAAGAGATTTGTCTCTATATAATTTAATTGCATACAATGCGAAAAATTTATGTGGCATAGTTCAGTTAGATGTTGGTGATGTTACAGTATGTTCCGCAGAAAGACAACATAAAGAGTTCTTTGGCATAGCGTGGCCCAGCATGGATGGTTGAGGACGTCACAACATGGTATCAGAGCTTCATTTTTCAACATTGAGCCTGGATGGTCCGAGAAAGTTGAGTTGAAGTGAAATGTCACAGAGGAATTTATTTTGAAGTGGCCAAATTTTAGTTTGTAGAGCGTCCATGGTAAAAAGTAATAAAAACTGGGCAGAATTGGGGAAAAGCCCCAATTTCTGTTGTTAAATTCATGAGAAAATGGAGAAATTTGGCCATGCGATGAGATATTACTTATTTAATATTTGTTTTAGCAAATTCATACCTGGAATTGGTTGAATTTGAAGTTACAGTGTAGCCATGACAGATGGAGCGAGATTAATAAATAAAATTCTCAATTTGTGAATGATTTTTGGGTAAATTCGTTCTAGAAATGTCAACCCACAGTGATCTAATATTGTTATAGAGGTTGAACTTGTGTTTTCGGGTTGCAATTCAATGAATTTCATAGTTGCAGAATGTCTATGTGTTATAACCCTAATTTGCAACACACATGCTTACCTGGCGTCAGGCCATCTCAGATTCCTTCTTTTCCAAAACACTGTTGAACAACTCTTCTTAAAAACCACTTTTATAAAGGCCCTCGCGCCCTACTCCATTATTGCACACGTGTACACACTAGCTGACCTAAAATAGCCCACGTGTACCTACAAAAGCATGAAAAAAGGAAAGTTGTCGACGGAACACACAACTTTGGGTGAGTTAACTAAACCTTACGTCCATGCATGGTCGAGGGTTCGACTAAATACCTAGCTTCTTCTAGCATATAAAAGAAGGGGTAGGGGTCCCATTTGGAAGAGGAGAATGATAGAAAATAAACTATACCCAATTGCACATTCCCATTGTCCCAACCCTTTATCCATCCTTGTGCAAGGAGAGATACAGAGAAAAGAAGTTGGAGGACATTTGAAGAGGAGCCCAGGACCAGGTTCGCGAAGAGGTGGCCGGTCTCGACATTGTAAGTTGATTCACTAAAGTTAATAATAAAGAAATGTTTTTCCTGTCCCACTATATGAGTTCTTTATAATTTATTGAATATATGTTTGAATCTCTAACCCATTAATTTGTAGATCAAATTCATGTAGAGTTTGTTGCTTGTTTTTTGTGAGTGCAGGTCATCCTTGGGAGGAGAGCTACTATCAACAAGCGATCAAGCATGAAGAAGGATCAACATTGAATGCCCAAAATAAGGTATGCTCACTTAACTATGTATTTGCTTAAAAGAAAAGGGGATTAGGTCTGGGACGACGGTAGAAAGTAGGATTATTTTGGTCTTATATTCATGCATAATATGACCCTAAATGCTAGTCCGTAGAGGGATTTCCCTCTCACAACAGAATTGGCAACCATACTAGGGAAGTCTCTAGGGTTTCTGGGAATATTTTTGGGTATTTTTAAAAACTAGTTTCCTTTCCTATTTTTGAAGTTTCTGCAAAGTTTGAGCTAACAGAGATTATGGTCTTCCATACCAATTATCTCTGTTTCTTTTCTTGATTGTATTCTTTTTTCTTGAGACCCATAGAGGTACACACAACCTGTATAAGGTCTACACGCGTGTACCCATTCCCTACATTCTTACATACCATGTGTAAACGCTATCTGAAGAAGTAACAGTAGCGTGTATGATTCTAAAAAACAATTTGAGGCAGTCATCCTCTTCCCTGTCATAATTTTTCATTGTCGGGGGTTTTCAGGAACTTTTTCTAGTCTTTGTTGTTTGCACTCTATAGCTTAAATTTCACCTCATATTTGTTTGTTCTACGAATTTTTCCTTGCATTGTTTTCTTTTTTCTGTTAAAGAAAGTGTCTGAGTCTTCAAGAGATCCTAGTTCTCAGTATCAGTGATCTCTGCATGGGTTGGTTTTCTTATCTTTTATTTGTTTCAAATTTTCAGAGATACACGTGGCCTGTATAAGTCCAACACGCGTGTACATGCTCTCTGACTCTACACAACTCGCATGCACATGCTTACTATTGAACTATCAGTAGTGTGCTTGTGGAGGATTTTTTTTTTGTTGGAGGTGAGGCAGTCATCCTTTCCCTTAACAAGAGTTATACCTCTCAGGTTTTTGAGTCTCTGTCATAGCAGTTAGTAGCTTAGGTTTGATCTCAGCCATAGATTTCTTTTTCATTTAGAAGTTTTCATGAAAATTTTCTTTTGTAGGGTTTTTAGACAAGTGTGAGAGTCCAATTTTAAGTTGTTGGTGTGTGATTTTTAAAGTGATTCTTTGTGATCTGCGTTTAGGCCAGAAGTTTTTCTTGGTTTTGACTTGTTGATATTTTTCCTTTTTTCTTTGTGAGCATTCAAATAAAAAAACAAAAATCTTTTATTTCTTTGTTTGGTTGAAAAGTGTTGTTTTGCATTAGTAACCAGGGAAAAGTCTTTGCTTTCATAAGTTCTTGGTGGTTTACTTAGATCATAAGTAGATCGTAGTCAAGTGAAATCCTACTTTGAGTTTGTTGTTCAAAGATCTTAGAAAAAATTTTAAGTTTGAAAAGTTGTTTAAAATTTGATTTAAGTAAAGGTTTTTTGTTTCCAAACTTCTGTCTATTTTTGCTTTCATCTTTCAAGCATCACTAGTTTCACTTTCATAACCTTTGACATAAGACAAGACATAAAATTAATGCTAAATCTAAAATTCATTAGACTTTTATGTTTGTAGGGTCAACCAACTAGTTCAGGATTAGGGCCTTGAATTAGGTTGGAGAGGAAACTCTTCAAGGCCATTAAAATCAAACATTGGAGTCTGAGTTAGGGAGTGTCAAAGTCCAGTATCATGAAAGTTATCCAGGACCCCCCTTTAACATAGAGGATAAACACGAGGTCGCATACGGAAAGGTAGCAGAGATAACCCCTCCAAAGCTGGAGCAATCGTAGTGGAGAACACATATAGAGGGCTTGTATTGGGATTCCGTCGATTGCATTTGCCACGGAGCTTCATGGGTCTTGAATCCATTCAAGGTCCTCAGTTGTCTTCCATACCACTTTCTCTCGATACCCTTGACAGGTTTCAAGCTTGATACCCTACTCATTGTGGTCTACCCGAATTTCGACTATACCCGCCTGGTGACTGTTCGCGCGTTGGCAACCTAGTTTCCCATATTTTTAGGGACATACACAGGTGATTGCGGAGGTATACCGTGGTACCTAGGACAAACATCGTGCCATGATTTGTAGAGTATACCTAGAGTTTTCTTCCGTGTTCAATCTTCACTTGCATCGGTAATTGTCTCTAGTGTTGGTTGTTGTAACTGTTCTTCTAATTAGTTTAGTGTTTTCCTATCTTATCTTATAGGGACTTTTTTTTTTTAGTGTGTGTTGTTTTTGAATGAATAGAAAGCCCTAGGGTGTCTTTGATATTCTCACATAGTGGAGGATCACGAGCTCCGTCGGTCATGAAGGCTTCTGGGCCTGTCGCCGGTTACATTGGAGCCACCCCTGCCACCACTAAGATGAAAGCTAGACCAACAAGGGTCTTTTGAAGTGACCGGGTCACAGGAAATTGTGCCCGACCAACATCCAGAGTAATCAACCATTTTGGACCTTGGAGAAAAAGCTCTTAGCCCCGTTGAAACCCCAACCACTAATCTCTCGGAACCCATCATCGTACTGATTCACCTTTATGAGTGCCAGACAGTGTCACACGCAACAATGGAAACAAATGTTGTTACTCCTTCTGGGAATTCTTCAATTCCCACTATGGTTGTCACCACAGGAGAGTTTCCACCTCCTAACCCACCATCACCGGTCCTATCCACCATGGTCTCAACCACCTCTACATCGTACAGTGGTCTGATCCCGTCTCTGGCAACAATGGTGCAGCAATGGAAGAAAACCCATAAATGAATTTCCTCCAATACTGAACTGCACCCAGAAAACTTCTGATTTCAGTAACGGTATTAGGCCGTGGCCAGTTTACAATGACAACAACCTTGGCTGGGTCAACTTCCAGGTGGCCTCCACCAATAATATGGCCCAAATATACTAATGAAGTTTTAGCAAACTTGCACTTAGACATTTTTACAAAAATCTTCTCCTTCCTCAGTACATCTAAAACTTTCTTCACATGTACAATGTGTTCCTTCCAAGTCTTGCTAAAGACAAGGATATCATCCAGGTAAACGATTAAAAAATCATCAATAAAAGGTCAAAAAACATCATTCATGACCCGCATAAAAGTAGCAGGTGCGTTACATAGCCCAAAAGGCATTACAAGCCATTCTTACAAACACTGTTTCGTTTTAAAAGCTGTTTTCCAAGCATCATTTTCAGCAACCCGGATTTGATGATACCCACTACGCAGATCCAATTTAGTAAAGTAAATTGCATGTTTTAACTGATCAAGAAAATCATCAATGCGAGGAAGAGGATACCTGTTTTTAATGGTGATTTTGTTAAGGGCCTTGTAGTCGATGCACATTCTCCAAGACCCATCCTTCTTTGGAACCAAGACTATAGGAGAGCCACAAGGAGAAGTGCTTGGCCGAATGACCCCCTTCTCAATCAGCTCTTGAACTTTCTTCTTGATTTCCTCATTCTGCATAACAGACATCTGGTACATGGCTATGTTCGGAAGTGGCACATCCTACTGCAACTGTATCTCATGCTGAATCTCTCTCTTTGGTGGTAACCCATTTGGATCATGAAACAAATCATCATACTCAGAAATGATTTCAATTAGTTCAGATTTATGTTTAGGATCACATCCTACAAAAGATTTAAAGATCTCATCATTCTTTACCTTAACCATCATTAACAAAAAATTCTTACTAGCATTTACCAGCCTCTTCATTTGTCCTGCAGAAACTATTTCTAGATTCGTTCTTGTCTTATGTACTCGTACAATATATTCCATACCATATTTAAAAAGATGATACTTATTCTGCTCTCTATAAAAGACTACTTTACGGTCATACAAATATGGACTCCCAAGTACAATCCCACAAATATCAAGTGGTACTACATCTAGTTCTACCTCATCCATGAACTTTTCAGTAATTGCAAACTTCAATACACATTTGTTTGTGACTTGCAATTGTGTATCATTAGTAACCCAACCAAGAGGATAGGGTTTTTCATGAGGCATAGTGACTAAATGTAATTTCTTAACCACTTCTTCTGATATCAAATTTACTTGTGATCCACTATCAAACAATGTATCAATCTTTGTGTGATTTGCTATGACACGAACATGAAACAGTGCACTTCTAGCTTTATCATTATTCTTAGAAGTAGATGGTAGATTTGTACTTGCACAAGAAATTGCTTTTGGATCAATGGGAAGTGAGATACCTTTATTCTTACCTTGGATTCCGACAGCTGTAACCTTTGTTTCATCACCTGAGTCGGATCCCAAGTCTTGAATAACTACTGTAGTAGCTTTGGCTTTGCCTTTATCTTTGTTTCCTCCGTACCTCTTTGGCATTAACTCTGAATGAAGTTTTCAACACTTAGAGACATCATGTCCCTTCTGACAATGCGAACATGTAGGCTTCTCACCCTCTTTCTTAACAGTAGCCATCTTCTTTTTCCCCTTATCTTTACCTTTCGACTTGCTGTCAAGATTAGTTTATTTCTTCACAAAAGTATCATTAGCATGCTTTCCCCTAACTTCTAAATGTGTGGCTTGAACAAATACATCATCTAAGTTGATGGGGTTAAACATCAATAAAGTATGTCTCAAATAAGAATACATGCCACCAATGTACTTAAGAAGAGTCTCATGCGTATCTAATGAAACATTCAATGTAATAGCACTCTTTCTGAATTCATGAGTATAATATTGAATATTTTGTCCTTTATCTTTTCTAAATGTTTTCCAACTCATGGTTAATTGTTGTATATGACCTAAAGGTTAAAACTTCTTTCTCAAAACCTCAATGAAATCAGTCCAAACTAAAATGATTTTACCATTCTTTTGAAGATCCTGCTAAACTTTGCTCTCCCACCAAGTAAGAGCCATCCCACTCATTCGTAAAGTGGCCAGTTTGATTCTAGAAGGGTCATCATTGATGCCCTGCACCCTGCAATAAACTTCAAGCTGCTTAATCCAATTGTCTAGTTTTTTAGCATCTAAGTCTCCATTATAGATAGGTAACTCAAATTTCACATCTAGCTTGAAATATGGCATATTAGCATTATTCAAATGAGAAGTATGAGAAGAAGAGGATTTATTAGCATCAATAAGATCACCATCACCTACGCCTTTACCCTTCTCTTTGTTCTTTACTTCTGCATCTTTGGACGAAGTTTCATCTTCCTTCTTCTTCTTTTCTGCACGTTCTTCGAAAAGCATTTCCACCATAGTTTTCATGCTGATAAAGGCCTCTAGAAACTTTGTATCGGTGATAACAGATTTCTCTCGTTCCCCATGTCCTTCTTCTTCCCCTCATGGAGAAGACATCATTTTTGGGAATGTTCTCTTTGAACCAGTCTCAGGGTCGCCTTCAACTAATTCTCCTTCACTGAGATGAGATTTTGACCTGGTAAGCATTCACAGTCTTGCACTACAGTAAACCAGCTCTGATACCATTAATTTGATCCGTGACATCTAAATGTTAAGTGCAATAAAAGTAATATTATAAATGCTCAGCATACTATGACTGTCTTAACATTCAAGTGGAACGTAAAGCTGAAATGTAATGCTGTAAGAAGAATGGAGATTTACAGAAACTGACAACACAAAATAGAGAATGAAAAACACAGCAGAAAAGAGAGTCACAAATGCTGAATTTGTTAACAAAGTTCACCCCCTTCACTGGGCTATGTCTCCGGGTCCCTCTCCAATGGGTACCGATCCAATTAAATCTTCAAAAATGGTACAAATGGTTACAAGAACATCTTCAGTAGACTATGAAACATGAATACTGTGTAGCATCTTCAAAACTACAAGTTCTAGAAATTATAAAGCTTTCAACAGTAAGAAAACTACTACATAACGTAGTTGATTCTACAATGCAACAACACAAAATGTTTCCAAAAAAACTCTCCCCCTGCACACTGGCTGAACCGTACTATATAGCATATGGGCCTCACAACAAAGATGCTTCAATTAAATGGCATAACAAAACTAATACTTCGCAATTATTTTCATAACGAATTTGACACCTGTGCATTCCTAGTCGAGTTCCATAACAGAATGATGGCAGAATCGTGTATCTGGAGGTTTATTGTACGGGCATCGACTCGGCTGTGTATTCAAAATAGGAACAATAGAACGAACAGACGGAATCTTCTATTTATGTCTTGCAACCATAACTACCAAATATCGTTACAGATGCCCCGTCAACTGCTCTCCAATACTAAACTCCACACATAAAACTCCCACAAAACCATGCATGCCACGTTACGCGCGAGCCCAGGCTGTATGTTACGCAATGCCCTTTGGAGAGTGCACAATGGATTACCATATTACCTTGCTCCGCCTCGTCACCGCGTGAGCTCAAACCACAAGCTAGACCATACTCATCAAACGGTGCCCCGTGTAACATATCACATATGGTGAAATCTCGACCCGTGCACAAGCATATAACACATGATTAACATATGATATATAATGTTTATCATTGCAATATGTGATATATAATGATATATATATGCGGGACATGTAACTTGGTTTCGTTTGCAATGTGGCAGCCACATATAAGAAGTTTAGTCTATGTGTCGAGACATAAAAGGAGTTTAGTATATGTGATGTACTTTACACCATTGATTGATAACCATGTACCATATTGGATCAATAGAATTTGGAGGATGAAAAACCCCTTTGGATCATTCCTCCCCATTGGAGAGCTTTCGGACCACCAAAAGCCTAAATTATTCAGCCAGTAAGTGAGGGTACATCTCCCTCACTTTTCCAATCTCCATCCATCTTGATTTGCTAGGATCCATGCCTTTAAGCCCCACTCGAAGGTACTCAACATTCCCCCTTCGTGAAGTCCTTACATTTTTGTCAAGAATAACATCAGTCTGCAACTCTTTCATATATTCAAGTGCCATATCATCAACTGAAGGAATTTGTATGTTAGTTTCCTCATCCATGATCATAGGAGGCTCATACAGTTTAAGATTCTCAACATTGACAACTGAATAAATTTGCATGTATGGAGGTAAATTCAAGCGAAAAGAATTAGTACCGATCTTTTCCAAAATATCAAAAGGACCATACCTGATAGGCTTAAGATTTTTACCTTCACCTTTCATTCATTCTTTGGTGATATGTAACCAAACTCGGTCTCCAACCTGAAATTGATGATCAACTCGATGCTTGTCATGCTTGGCTTTGTACTTTGTGTGGATCTTCTCCAGCTGTTCTTGAACTGCCTGCTGCACTACTTGGATTCTCTGAATGAATTTTAAAGATTTATCTGCATCATGATGTCCATCCACTACATCTTTTCCAAAAGAGAAGTCCATAGGTGTTTTTGGCAGATAACCAAAACAAGTTTCAAAAGGATATTTCTTCGTGGAAGAATGAATTGCATGGTTGTAAGAATGTTGTATGTACTGCAACTGTTTGTCCCAAAGTTTAGGATGTTTACTACAATATCCTCTGAGCAATTGAACCACTGTCCTGTTCACTACCTCTATTTGCTCGTCAGTCTGTGGATGAAAAGTTGTACTTTTCTTCAGTTTAGTATCCATAATCTCCCATAATGTTGACCAAAATTCCCCCAAGAACTGGGAATCTTGATCTGATACAATAGACATGGGTAGCCCAAAATGTACCCAAACATTCTGAAAGAATAGATGAGTTGTTTGTTCAGCAGTGATCTGCTTGTTACATGGAATCAAGATACACATTTTGTTGAATCTTTCCACAACAACATATAGGTAATCATGCCCTTTTCTAGACATATATAGTCCTCCTACAAAGTCCATAGAAATGCTTTCCCAGGGACGAGAAGAAACTGGAAGAGGTGTGTACAAACCCAATTTCCTATTGCTAGGCTTACTTGTTGCACACATAACACATCCTCGTATGTATTTAGCTACAGTTTCTTGCATCTGAGGCCAATAAAAATTATTCTGCAATACTGACAACATTTTACTTACTCCAAAATGCCCTGCAATCAATGAACAAAGTTTACCAAGATGATACAAGAGTTGATTATGCACATAATAGTTCTCTTCCTGTTTACCATGTATTAGTGATGCATATACTTTCTTAAACTCTTTATCTTCAGCATATTGTTCAATATAACTGATCCAGCTGGATATCGGGGGCCACCCACATTTTCCAAATGGCTCAAAACAATTTTCTGGCCATTTTGGCAATTTACTATTTTTAGCAGGTTTTCACTTCCGGGGCCATTTTGAGGGCCTAAATGAATTTTTTTCGAGATCGAGGTTCTCA
>ML815619.1:3511-35789 GCA_009831015.1 Picea engelmannii
GAGGACAACAGTCCTCCCGAGCACCTCCCAACCACCCTGAAATATTAATTCTTTGTTACTCAAACTTATTACAGTGATATAATGTTCAACAATGGCTTACCAGACTCATCATTGTTCTGCTGCATTTCGTTATTCTGTCTACCTCATTGCCTTCCTGCACACCTCACCTGCACTGTTTGTTCTTCTGCCTTTTAATCTTTGTGCACCATACCCATTCACTACACAGATCCTCTTATGTTCAATTCAGTTGTTGTACTCTCCTTCTTCTTCACACATGGATCACCTTCACCAACTACAATCACAGTAAACTCCAACAGCAACCACAACCGCATCTCTTCTCTGTACCGTGTATTTATAGCTTATGTGCACCTTGTGCATGCAATATTCGCAATGCCTCTGTATGGTCACTCCGTGCCAAATTCCTCCACCTCTCGAGTGCTCTGCGTGATCATCATCGCAACTCTTCAGCTTCTCTGGCAGTTCAACCACGTGTTCAGCTTCACTGGGTGTTATGCTAAGATTCCTCAGCCTCTCTAGAAGTTTGAGGCTCTTCATCTTCTTTGTGACAGTCTAACTCACCTTCTCTGTTTCAGTTACCAGCCTCAATGCTCATCGGTTGTCAATCGCCTCCACGAATATCTTCATCCCTCTCAGAGACTCTTCACCTCCTCTTTCAGTCATCCCGTAGTGTCTTTGAGTCCTCTGGCAGAACCCATCAGTGATTTCTGGCAGTTACACTGTATCGTGCTACAATAGCCCTTCGATCAACACTTAATCTGAAGGTTCAGATTACATCACGATTTCCCCTATCGCGATATCGGCATTCTTGTTGCATTGTGTTCTTTGCCTTTTGAATTCGCGATCCCCGAAACTTCGACATGGAGCTTATCTGGACTGACTCCTTCTCTTCCCGTGACCAAGGGTTGTAACCACAGATTTATGCGAAAGGCGCTTTCGCAATTTCGCATATCGCGAAATCGTAATTCTTGATGTTCAAAGTTCTTGTCAATACCAAAACCTGATCCCCGAAATTCCGTAATGAAACCATATCAACGATCCAGATTATATCTAGATCTGACGGTTCATATTAAGTCGGGAATTCACTCATCGCGAAATCGGAATTCCCGTTGCATTGTGTTCTTTGCATTTTGAATTCACGATCTGCGAAACTCCGATGTGGAGTTTGATCAACGGTCCAGATCTAATATTGACTTGACGGTTGCGATTGAATCGCGATATCGCATATCGCGAAATTAGCATTCCTGTTGCATTTGTTTCTTTGTCTCTCCAAGTCGCGATCCCCGAACTCCGATATGAGCCATAATCAACGGTCTAGATTCATTCTCGATTCAATGGCTGAGATTGCATCGCGATATCGCATATCGCGAAATCGGGGTTCTTGAGGTCAACTGATTTTGTCATTTCAAAATCTCGATCCCTGATACTCCATGCAGAGAATCAATGGTCCAGATCTCATTCTAACTTTAACGGATGCGATTAAATCGCGAAATCGCATATCGCGATTTCGGGGTTCTTGTTGTCAAGTGACTTTGTCATTTCAAATTCCCGATCCCCGATACTCCGACATGGATTGGAATCAATGGTCCAGATTCAACCTCGATCTGACGGCTCAGATTACATCGTGATTTCTCATATCGCGAAATCGGCATTCCTGATGTCAAGTGACTTTGTCATTTCAAAGTCCCGATCACTGATGCCTCTCCATTGACTGGAATCAACGGTTCAGATTCAACCTTAATCTGACGGCTCAGATTACGTCGTGATTTTGCATATTGCGATTACGCCCGCTTCTCCTTGTTCTTTAAGGATCGTGCAGGTTCTCCTCGATCCAATGGTGTTCGGGTCCTGCACTCAGATCTAACGCCTGAGATCTATTCTCCTCTTCCACACGCGCTCTTCTTGATTTTATTCATATCTGACGGCCCTCATTCTTTCGGGAATTTTGAATGGATCCAACGATCAGAAATGCTTCTCAAGCTTTACGGGCCTTCGATCATTTGATCAACCTGAACTTATCTTCCTGAATATCACTGTGTTGTTGATCATCGTTGTTGTACTCAAGCCATCATCACTGTTGTACTTACCATCAATGACAAGCATATGTTGCCTGTGAATCATGCCAAAACATCCTCTGCACTATCTCTTTTGATCTTATTGAGGTTTCTCTACAGTGTCTTCCCAAAATACTTCTGGTGCCTGTCTGTTACATTCTTCATGTACTCGTGCCATCTTCATTGTTTTACTTTCCATCAATGACAAGCATATGTTGCTTGTTAAACATTTTCCAACAGGATCGACATGGAGAATATAAAATGGCCAGGACAGAGCTTCCAATGGAAGAAAGACCACCCATCACTGCAAAATCATGTGAATTCAATACTAAGTATAGCCACGGAACAAAAAGAAGACCAGGAACAACCTGAATTCCCAAAAATATTTATAAAAATTGAAGAAGGAGAACATTATCTCGACAAAGCTAAGCCACCAGAATGGATGGATGCAGAAGTCAAAACAAAGGAATTTGACATATCAAATGATCATAGACCAAAAATGGTACAAATAGGTGACTATTGTTCTGACAAGAAAACATTCGACATAGTCAATCTACTAAAATAATATCAAGATGTTTTTGCACGTGACTACAACGACTTGTAGAGGAAATGGGTGAAATAAAGATTGAACTTATTCCAGGTGCAAAACCAATCAAAAAATGACCATACAAGTTAGCACATAAATATAAATTGATCATTCAAAACTATATTAAGGGAATGATACAAGCATGTATCATTTACCCTATTGACAAGGCATAATGGGCAAGTCCCATGGTGGTGCAACCAAAGAAACATGATCCTAAAAAATTGAGATTTTTTGTCTATTTCTGGGGACTCAAAGAACATATTGTGACAGATTCGTTTCCCACCCCCTTTGTTGACGAAATCACCAATGAAGTCATTGGTCATGAATTTGATTCATTCACTGATGGTTTCTCAGGATATAATGAAGTGCCAATAGCAAAAGAATATTAGTCAAAAACAACATTTGTGTCGAAATTTGGATCTTTTGCTAACACAGTTATGTCATTTGGATTAAATAATGTGCCAACAGTTTTCTCAAGAATAGTGGTTAAATAATTCCAAGAGTATATCTATAAAACCATGGTCGTATACTTCGACGACTGGACAATATATTGTATGTTCAAAAATCACATGCAATGGTTTCGACTTATGTTGGAACGATGCAGACAAATTCAACTATCATTAAATATCAAAAAATGTATATTCATCACACCTATTGGAATCCTTCTAGGACATGTGGTATGTAAATATGGGGTAAAGGTTGAAATGGTAATATTAAGGTTATCCTTGATCTAAAACCACTCGTGAATAAATAAAAAATCAAAATTCTATTAGGTCATACTGGATATTATAGGAAGTTTATACACCACTATTCAGACATCACCTTCCCAATGGATGAGCTCTTATGAAAACCTGTTGAATTTAAATGGAGCCAAGACTGTCAGGAATCCTTCAAATTATTAAAGAATAAGTTGGTCCAAGTTCCCATTCTAAAATTTCCAAACTAGTCGAGAAAATTCCATTTCCATGTTGATGCGTCCAATGTAGTTGTTGGGTCAGTTTTAGCACAGCCATATGATGACACAATGGATCATACAAATGTGTATGCAAGTCAAAAACTAAATAAGGCAGAAAGAAACTATTCGACCGTAGAAAGGGAAGCCATATCATGGATAGTTTCTCTACAAAAGTTCCATCACTATTTACTTGCAAATCCCTTTACATTTTTTACAGACCATCAAGCACTGAAATACTTGGTCAATAAACTAGTTCATCAAGGAAATATTTGTCATTGGTTACAATTATTTCAGGAATTTGAATTCTATGTAATCATACGACCGGGGAAAAATAATGTCTGACCTGATCACCTATCA
This sequence comes from Picea engelmannii, assembly GCA_009831015.1. Taxonomy (NCBI): domain Eukaryota; kingdom Viridiplantae; phylum Streptophyta; class Pinopsida; order Pinales; family Pinaceae; genus Picea; species Picea engelmannii. Next base: position 7,482 of record ML815619.1, read on the forward strand.
AGACTAGAAACAGGAGAAGACCCAAGAGGCATCGATGATGATCTTCCAGATGCACATTTATTTCGAGTCAAAGTTGCCCCTAAATATTTAGAAGGCATTGCCAACTTCCTAGAAGAAGGAAAATATCTAGAGGACCTTCCAACAAAAAAAAGGAAATTTTTGGCCCTAATAGTTGCACCTTTCACAATCATCAATGGATATTTATACAAAATGGGAATGGATGATGTTTTAAGAATATGTGTGCCAGAACAATGAAGCCCATGCAGGAACAGTCAGGGGACATTTTCAAACTGACACAACAACCAGAAATATACTACAAGCAGGCCTTTGGTGGCTGACTCTGCATAAATACTGTCGAGATCAAGTAAAAAAATGTGATAGTTGTCAAAGGCTTGGACGACCCTTGTGGAAAAATTAAATGCCACTAAGTTCAATCAACCCTAATCGAGCTTTTGAAATTTGGGCTATCGAATTTGTTGGGACATTTCCATAAAGGGCAAGAAGAATCAGGGCTAAGTACATCATTACTGCGGTCAAATATGTGACCAAGTGGGCAGAAGCTGAGCTAGTCGAATCATATACTAAAGAGGTAGAATAAAAATTCATCTACGAAAATATAATTGCAAGGTTTGGTTATCCATTGACACTAATAAGCGACCGGGGAACTCACTTTGTAAATGAAACAATTAAAGTCCTACTAGAAAAAAAATTAATCGACCATAGGAAAATGACAACTTATCACCCACAAGAAAATGGGGCAGTTGAATCCTTTAACAAAATGTTACAAAAAGGACTCACCAATATCTGCAGCATAAACAAAGATGTTTGGGATGACAAGATTGTTGCAATCCTCTAGGATTTCAGATCATCATATAAATGATCGACTGGGAAGACTCCATTCAAGCTAGTCTACAGTCAAGAAGTTGTTATCCCTTTACAATTTTGGACCAATTCCGACAGGGTTGCAGTTGTAGCAAAATTTGATGAGTGAAAAATTATGAACAACCAACTATACCAACTAAACAAGCTAGAAGAAGAAATTTTAATAGTGATCCATCACCAAGAGGTGCAGAAGAAACAACAGAAAGTGTGGCACGACCGACACATAAAGAAAAAATACATAAAATAGGGAGATTTATTCTTAGTGTATGACAGTCACATAAAAGGAAAACCCAAAAAATTGGAAAAAGCATGGATTGGGCCTTATGTGGTGGAAGATATTTGACCACCTAGAGTGGTCCAACTTAGAACATTATTGGGGAGACCATTTAAGAAATTAATAAATGGTGCATGTTTAAATAAATATAAAGTGTAAAAGAAAAGAACCCTGCTAACAAATTATAGCATGGATTTACCAACAGGAACCGACTAAACCAACTAATCATACTTATGAGAAATAAACCCTGCTTAAAATTAATAAACAAAAAATATTTAGGCAAATTCAGGTATAGAAAACTGAAAAATGTAAAGTATTTAAAGGACACCCATAACACTATAGAAAAGAAATAATAAATTAAAATGGAGAGAGAAAGAATCCCTTGGTCGAGCCCGAGACAAAGTAGCAGAATATATTCTCGATAAGGCACCCCATCAACCGAATTAAGACAAATACTCATAAGAAGAGAATCAAGCGAAAGGAGCAGTCCGTGAGCAAGAGAGCATGGTTCAAGCAAGTGTAGATTAGGAGAGCATAGATCAAATGAGCACAGACCAAGATAACATGAATCAGTTTGGCATGGAAAAATATAGCATCATTCAGACTCAATTAAAATTAGCAAAATGAACGAGCAAACAAGCCATCAATGACATCGACTAAGTCAGTCCAATAATAAAGAAGGCTCAAGGATACCATTCGGTTGTCCCATGTATTGACCATGTATAAACAAAGGAGATATCGTCAGTCATGCCCAGGACAACGTCGACAGAGAAAACACTGACGTTGGTGGAGAAAGAGCATTTAATTTTGGACAGGTAAGGATTGATGAGAGAATTAGTGATGGAAATGATCATTGTACATCCGCTCACACAACTGTCAACTACAATGATACGTGGGACAATAAACAACAAGATCTTGCAATTAATGATCGATGGGACATAAATGAATGTCAACCAAGCAACGATTTAAACATCCACTCGCTCGACTCACTCATGCCACCAATATTTATGAAGGAATAAAACGAAATACGAGAACAATTGGATGCATTGAACCTGATGCTCTCGTCACTAGCTATAAATATGGAAGAAGCATACGAATTTGCCTCATTGTTATTTTCACCTCCACAACTAATTATAGAGTATATCACACAGTCGTTGAACCCGTAAATTCAACAACCTTTCCCAAAACCAATAACCAGAATCCATGAATTTCGAGGATGAGAAGTCAAGTCAGCAACGCAACAGAAGGTTCAAGAATGAGGCAAGTTTTTGTCAAAGTGACTGCGATGCCATTGCAAATCTGGATGAAAAATATTTAGCTATCGAAGATGGAGGAACCATATTGGAGAAAGCAATGTATAAACCTCACAGAATGGGAAATGCAGGAAGGCGGATGGAAAGCAGAAACGAATTCCTAAAAAAAGGAAGAATTTGACGTATCCTTGGCACCCCGCAAGTAGCTGACATGGGTTGATAGAAAGGAGAAGTGGAGAAATTCATTTTTATTTGGTATCATCAAGGATACCTCTAGTTTGATTATCCAATAGCAATAACTGGAAAACTCCTCTACCTAATTTTGGGCATCCCAAGGACAGGGGCTAAGGTACCCAAGTCGGCCAACACTAACAAATGGATGTAGTTTTTGACAAAGTCGTTGATAGCGAAAAACTCTAAGGGGTTGTTGATCAACAAAATTACCAACCTAAGAGCTCGATGAACTGCCATAATAATTTCTATGTGCTTCACACAAGCATTTTGGGCGTCTGACATAAATATGACAATGGTCGAGGCAATACATCAAGTCTATCAGAATGCATAAAGGTTCAATTTGGCAGAACACTTGGCTGATATGATCAGAGCCAATTGTAAGGAATTTCAAGATGCAAGCAAGGCCATCAAATTTCCTTCACTATTAATTTGGATAGAAATGGAACAATATGGGCATGGTGGAGAAGAAGTATTCACATATAAGAAAACCCCAACAATGGAGAAGTACATAGTCTTCTTTTCTAATCAAACAGGTACATCAAACTCACTCCCACCACAAGAGATATTCCAACTATGGGTTGAAGGCTTGAAAGATAGTACTTGTTATCCCCTAGCCTAGGGATAACTAAGGAGATCATGTCTCGAGGCCCACAAGTCCTAGACATGGAGTACCGAGAGTCAGAGGACTTAAGCATGGCCTCGGAGGGCCCCTCTTTTATTTAGTGTAGTCCATTTATCAACAGGAGCAGTATCCATCCCACTAGCCTGGTCTTGAAGTAGCGGTAATTCTTTCTCCATGAGGTAATGGGTCAGGGTGCCATGGTATGTATCACTCTAATTTTTTAAGCACTTGAATATGTTGCATTGAATTCTTCTTCACTTCATGACGTTTGCTTGGAAATTATGTTATTTTCCTCATTCATACCTGGAAGGGTGACATGGTTCCCTAGTAAGTTGATATCCTTTTAGGATGGGTTTCCACTAGGTGGGTCTGTGAAAGGTCATCATCTGTTCCCTCCATACTTACCACTTTCTGTATTTATTCCTCTCATCTTCCCTACCTTTGTTTGGGCATTGGGATTGGATACACTAGAAAGGGTTGTACCTTATCTCATGGGAAGAAGGGAATAAAGGCCTAGAGGGTAAAAGTAGCTGGCAAGAGTTAAAATCCAATATAGAAACCTTTGAGATGCTTCGCCCAAGGATCCCGGGGGAAAAAGTGAAAATATTCTCAATAAGAAAAGGGGACCCATAACATACATAAACACTCAAGGTACTAGTTTATGGATAGGAGGTCTCATCACGAGCTAGCCTATTATGACCATGGGTATGTAGCGGTATGAAACTACCACTTATTTGGTCACCAAACTAGGGTAGTGGATATTGGTGGCATAGCCAAGAGAAAGAGGGTATCATCACGAGCCATCCTTCTCATCTCCGTGAAATATTTGTGGATAATGTTGTCACCTCTGGTCATCAAGCCAAGATAGTGGCCCTCAACTATTCCCTTGAAGCACAAAAGAAAAATATCAAAAGAAATAAAGCTAACATTAAAAGGAAATGAATGGGATAGGAAACAATGTCATTTATGACAAGGTGTAGCTCACCCTCTACAAAGACACCCACAGGTAAGAGTTTACATTTCCTTGTTATCCCATGCACCATATGCCCAAATGCTTACCCAATACCACCTCATACACTTACAGGATCTGGACTAGATCCCACCTGGGAAACACCTGAAAATTAAGAGAGGTTAGCTCAATAGAATGCCCTAAGATCTTGTCCAAACTTAACTTGTTAAATTTCATAATGCCTTTGAGAATTTGTTTGGGTTAAAGGGGGGTTTGATGCACATGTTTGGGTAATTTAATTATTGGATGTCATTTACATGTTATGATCCTCGTGAATTATGAACCCATGGAAGGCGTACTTGTTGTTGTTGCAGGAATTTTCCTGATGGACAGGTACACATGAGGTAATGATTAGCTCGGACCTTCATGGGGGGCTTAAATCCCACAAATGGATGTTGTAACCCTAGCCAGGGGTAAGACGACATTGAATATTTTCACCAGGAAGAAAGAAGGATGTTTCCTTTGGAGGCACCTTGGCAGACCTAGACCCAAAGGGATCTTTCTCTTCAACATGAAAGTTGGCCCTTCAAGGCCCTGGATGTCACCATCATGACCATGGACGTCATCCAGAGCTAGGGTTTTCATTTTGGAGGCATTTATGAACCTAGTGTCACGTGTAGACTTCATCTGGGGCCTTTGGAGGCTAAGCACCCTACCTTTTAGGCTCAACTTTCCACCTGAGGACCTCAACGTCACCCATTTTGAGATAGAAACCTATTTCCCTTGGTTATGGAAGGAAGCGAAGATTGAGGAAGAAAAGGTAAAAAGTGAGCTTCGCAGGAGACACAGTGACTGTCACTGGGTCGAAGTGAGCAAAAGAACAGAAAAGATGGAGCGAAGTGCGGAAAAGCAAGTCATTGGATGAGGAGATCAAGGATGACAGATCAGCAAGGAAGATGGACCGAGGATGACTCAGGAAGTGGAAAAATCCAGCATTAGATGTCTTGGAGCACCGCGAGATGAAGAAGGAAAGACAGGTCGGCGAAGCCTAGAAAGAATGGATCAAGTTGACCTAGGGTTGTAGACACCTAGGGTTTTGGTAATTAGGGTTTTTGACACCTAGGTTTCAACCTAAGGCTGTCGGTGAGGGATTATAATGTATAAATAGAGGTTGAGAGGACCTAGGTCGGGCGGGTACTGTGGATTTGCCTTGTTATTGATTATTGTTCATTGGGAGAATATTGTATTAGGGGTGAGAGAAGTGTTGTGAGAGAGAGCCTTCTGGTATTGTAAGATCTTCAGCTGGGTGTGAAGATCAAGCCCTGTAGCTAGGTGCACAGGAAGGGGAGAAGGAGAGAGAGAAGAGAAAGGATATGTTGGCCAAGAGCACAGATTAGAACTGTAAGCTTTATCTTAATATATAATAAGCACAGTTCTATGGATGTAGCCCTAGAGAGTGGGTGAACCACGTACATCTATTTTTGTGTGTGTGATTGATGCTTTGAGATATGTTGTTGTTATATTGTTATCTGCATCATTGTATTAGATCAGATCTATAGTTGTGAAGGATAGATCTAGCTATTTGAATGGTAAATGCATGTTATGTTGTTATTGTAATAAGAACCATTTGATATTCCCCTGGTTGTAGACATCTTTTTCATGCAACCCCCTCATAGCTGCTTCAGGTGAGACTACATCTACTTCGCAGGTGCTGCCAAAAGGGCCAGTAGCTAGGGCTTGTTGGTGCGCTCTTGAAGCTGAACCCTGGGTTTGCCCCTATGCCAACAAATAGTTTTTTTGTTGGGACAGGAAAATTTTTAAGGGAATGTCAAGGTGGTTCCCATCGAAGACAGAGATTCAGAAGTGGATAGAGGACCAAGAGAATGAATTCGCTGAAGCCCAGAACAAGAAACCTAAAATAAGCATTGAATATTGGCTACAAAGATACATCTTCACCGACATTCATGAGATCTTCTTTGGAGGAATCCATCGGGAACTACACAAGTAGTTGGCTAGGTTAGCTGACACACAGTTTGAAATTAGATCTAGACCCTCTATGGTTTGGACACCAGCATTGATCCAGAAGGTCAAGAGAGTCGACAACGTTGTATCCAGAGAAGTAGATCATTGATTTGATAGTACCATTGGAGGGTATATCACTAAGTTTGTTGTTGACAGAACAAAATCGTATAGCCAAGCCGAGAGATACTTTTTCAAAGGACCCAGAGGAAAATTTTTGCACTTCCTGAAGCTAAGAATCAAGATGCTCTTGCATGAAAACCACATCTTGAATATATAGTAGATTGATCGGACCTAAAAAGGATAATGTTCAAAATATCGGATAGCAACAGCGACACAGAAGCAAGACATATGTGTAGTGGGAAAGTATTCTGAGGAGTTCAACTTGAGAACTTGTTTAATAAAAACTATGGGGAAGAGGGTTTCTATAGTGGAGAAGAGGTAGATCTAACTGACGAAGAGCATCTAGAGCCCACCAGAACAGAAGAAGGGGAAGTTGAAGAACTGTGCCAAAGCGATCCAGAAACCTCAGGAACTGCGTGAACTACTGAAGTAAGTAACGTTAATCCTCCTATTGTCCCAACAATACTTAGCAATCAGAATAGTTAGAACCAACAAAGTCTTCAGAGTATTGTTACTAGTAGCTCAGCATCTACTTAGACAAGAACCCTAGTCAGCTTTATGGCAGATGAAATGAGACTCCCTATCTTTAGAGGAGATGGATATGAATATCCAGATCAGCATTGGTTTATGTGTGAGGTCGTATGGAATATTAAAAGTATCATCGATGAAGACATCAAGAGAACCTAGTTCAGCACTACACTAAGGGACCGCGCACTGAGTTGGTACATGAAACTTGTCCAAGGAGTAGCACATCCTAAGCCCCTGAATGAGATCAAGAATGCGTTGATTGCAGAGTTTAAGAAACCTAAGTCAGAGTCACAGTGTATTACAGAACTAAAAGAGATTAAACAAAAGGTAGCAGAACTTGTTTGGGAGTTCAACCAGAGATTCAAAACCCTTACAGGCCGATTAACTTTCCAGATCCCCAACAAACAGAACAAAGAATGGTTCATCATTGTGTTGTTACCACACATAAGAATCCCTCTGATGCAGCAAAAGATTGCATCTCAGGTAGAAGCTTTGGAGATCGCCATGATGCTCGAATCAGCACCAATGGGAGAATCTAGCTCAGGCATTAGCCAGATCATGAGCCAGCTAACTAGTTTGTCTTTACAAGTCGAGGATATGAAGAAAGATAAGGGAAAAGACAAAAGGGAAGATATCTGGTGTGTAAGATGCAGATCTGAAGGCCATGATAAGGAACACTATCCCTTATTTCATGAGTACTTGGCATCAGGGGCATCGATCCCATTAAAGCAAGTTAAACCACCCTGGTGTGATGTATGCAGAAATAGGCATCGCCCAGGTGAGTGCTACTACATGCATCAGTATGTCCAGACACCCACAAACTTGTATTGTACATTTTGTAAATCAGTGAGGCATGATGATTGAGATTTTAGAGCTTATGATCTCATGCATGAAAGTTCGAGAGACATATACAAGATTCAAGGAAAAATACAACAAGAGGGAAACACTCTGCAATACAACACTCTGCAATACAACTACGCATAGCCAGGACATTTAGCAAGGGATTGTCAATATCCTTGCACAACCTGTAGTTATTGTAACTCCTTCGAGCATGTCATAGAGGAATGCCTTGTGCTGTTGGATAAACTTGAGGAAAGACGAGGACCCCAGCAGAACCCACAAGTACAACTGATATATATTGAACCTCGTGGAGCAGACCCTAGAGTCATTGTTATTACTCGAGGAGGCGTTTCTACAGGAGAAGACAGACCAGCCCAAGGAAAGACTAAAAATGACCACGGAGTCAAGAAAGCTACAGAAAAGACCCCAACGTTCGATGCTAAGAAAGAAAGAAAGATATTTGAGGAGGCAAGAAAAGAGTTTAGAGGAGATCAAGGATCTTCATCAAAGAGACAACCAGAAATCAAAGAATATGGCATGCCTCAGGCATTTGATCCATCTGCATCACCAACAGAAAGGAAAGAGGTAAGCAAACTCATAGAATTTTTGTACACTTGTGTTAAGTTGATTCAAGATAAAGGAGTTGTACAATAATTACAAGGTTTAATCAAGCAGTATGAGCTAGGAAAGATAGACCCCTTACTAAATAGAGCAGTACACCAAATTGGAAAAAGGAGAAGGACAAATAAAGAATTACACTTGAATGCTCAGATAGGAGAGTATGAGATAGACTATGTGGTCCTCGACTTAGGGTCAGAGGTCAATGTCATGACGAAGCAGACTTGAGAATTTATGGGAAAACCCAAGCTGATATATTCCCCTATCAAGCTTCGCATGGCTAATCAACAAGTTGTCATCCCATTTGGACAATTAGAGCATGTCCCAGTGGACATTGATGGAGTAAGAACCTTTGCATATTTTGAGGTAATTGAAATTGTTGATGATAGCTTCCCTTACCCTGCATTATTAGGAATTGATTGGGCCTTTGACAATTCCACTATTGTTGATCTAAAGAAAAGACTCATGACATTTGAGAAAGTTGGCCTTAGGTTCGTTTCACCTTTAGACCCAGATGAGGGTCCACGATACATAGAACCTATCAGAGAAGACGCCCACGCATTTGAACTGGAAAACATCTACAAATTAACGGCCAAACAGTAGGATTATATCAACCCTACAACTGATGGGAATCTAAGCTGGCAAAGTGACGGCACATGTTCATCCGACTTGGAAGAAGTGTTGGAGAACTAGAAGAACCAGATGTACAAAGTATCTACAAGAAGATGTGCTAGGATAACCAGAGAAGTTCATTGGATTGGCACAATAGTGAGTAATCTACCCACATTTGATGGGTTGAACCCCTTAGAAAAATTCTTATCAGAATTTGAGACAAGTGTACCAACACAAGAGAGGTTGTTGGCAATGGATGAGGCCATGAAAGCCACACCAGCAAGATGGTGGGGGACACATAAAATCAATATTACAGACTGGACACAATGTCGAACTTTGATGACAGCGTGGTTTTCAACACAAGTAGGATGTTGCGAAGCACGATACATAGGTCGAAGTTGCCCAAAGGATCATGTACGAAGCTGCAAAGAGGCCTGGAGTGACATTCCTAGAGAACAATGGGTACACATATTCTTCAATATGTTGGATACCACCCCGATTAACTGGTATCTTCAAGCAGAGTTGTGCCTTGTCACTTTAGAATGGGAAGGTATGATCCAGAATTTTATAACCACCTTTTTGTTTGACAGTGAATTTCCTTATGTAGATCAAGCACTACAGATGGTGAGATGGGAAGTATTTAAGGAGGCATCTGGCCTCCCTTTGGAGCAAGAAGAGGATGAATGGACTGCGCCCCTCCAGAAACTGCAGACCTACTACAACATCAATGCCGACGAAGACGATGATCCAAGGAAGGTGAATATCGTGAAAAAAGAAGGTCAGAGAGATGTGGAAGGACCAGGAGTTGAACTGCCATTCATTGGACAGTTGATAAAGATAAAGAAATTCAATATCGGGACAAAGGAGACACCAAATCTTGCCAATGTCGGATATTACTGGGACGCTGCTACCACTGACAAAATCACAGAATTATTGCATGAGTATCAGGACTTGTTCCCAGCCAAGTTAATTGATATGAAGGGAATCAAAGGACCTATGGGTGAAATGAGAATACCTTTGAAACTAGATGTGAATCCATTCAAGCAAAGACCCTACAGATTGAACCCGAAATATAAGGAAAAAGTAAAGAGTGAGCTTGACATAATGCTGGAAGCAGGGATTATTGAACCTGTCAAAGAGTTAGAGTGGATTAGCCCCATGGTAGTGCAAGATAAGAAGACAGGTGAGATCAGGATTTGCGTAGATCTCAGGAAGCTAAATGATGCTTGTCTACATGATCATTTCCCTACACCTTTCACAGACGAAGTGTTGGATAACGTTGGAAGCCAAGAAGTATATTATTTTACAGATGGGTTTTCAGGATACCATCAGATCCGCATCGCCAAGGAGGATCGGCATAAGACCACATTTTCCATAGAGTGGCGATCCTACCAATATACAGTAATGCCATTTGTACTGAAGAATTCCCCAACCATCTTTTCCAGGGTGGTGGTTGAAGTGTTCAAAGAATTTTTGCATAAGTTTTTAGAAGCATACTTTGATGACTGAAATGTTTTTAGTTTGTTGAAAAATCATATTGAATATCTCAGGCTAATACTGGATAAATGCAGGTAGTGTCAAATTTCTTTGAATTTAAAGAAGTGCATATTCTTCTCACCATTTGGAGTATTATTAGGTCATATTGTATGCAAGCAAGGATTGTTGGTGGATCCATCCAAAATTGCAATTATAGTTGATTTACCACCACCTACATCAGTCAAAAAATTGTGCACTGCGCTAGGACATGCTGTCTATTATAGGAAATTTATCAAAGGATATGCTCAGATTACTGTGCCAATGGAGAAGTTATTAAATAAAGATTGTTAGTTTGGTTGGACAGACAAATGCCAGCAGAGCTTCGACACACTGAAACAAAAGATGGTGACTGTGCCCATTCTAGTCTTTCCAGAATGGAGCAAGGAATTTCATGTGCATGTTGATGCATCTTCTATTGCATTGGGAGTAGTACTATCACAACCTGGAGAAGGGGACATTGACCATCCATTAGAATTTTCCAGCAGAAAACTATCTACAGCTGAAATCAATTACACTCCTACACAGAGAGAGAGGGATTAGCCATGGTGTATGTATTGCAAAAATTCGAACACTACTTGTTGGGAGGACACTTTAAAATGTTTACTGATCACTCTGCGTTGAAGTACCTAGTCAACAAGCCAGTGTTGGGGGGGAGAATATGCAGATGGCTTCTCATGTTTCAAGAATATGATTTTGAGATCATAGTTAAGCCAAGAAGAATGAATAAGGGCCCAGACCATCTGTCGAGGTTGGAGCATGGAGAAGAACCCACCAGTCTGGAGGATACACTACTGGATTCATAGTTGCTCGCCATTAGAAATATTGATGACCACTTCGCAGACATAGTCCAGTTCCTATCAACAGGAATGGCTCCAGCTGAGTACACAATTCCGCAGAAGAAATAGCTAGTGATGTGCGCTGTAGATTTTTCACTGATAGTTGGTCAACTATATAAAATGGGACCTGATGAGATCCTAAGAAGATGTGTGATGGAGGCAGAATTCCCTATGATCCTTGAAGAATCTCATGAAGGCATTACAGGAGGACATTACGTAGGAAAAGCAACTGTGCAGAAGGTTTTGCGAGTTGGCATTTGGTGGCCTACATTACACAGAGATGCTAAAGAATATGCTAGAGCATGCGATGTATGCCAGCGAGTTGGAAAACCATCCTGAAAAGATGAGATGCCATTAGAACCACAGATGACCCTACAATCATTTGAAAAATGGGCCATTGACTTCGTGGGACCTATAAACCCACCAGGAAAGTGCACGGGAGCAAGGTATATTATCACTGCGACAGAATACCTGACTAGATGGGTCGAAGCAAGAGAATTCAAGGACTGTAGTGCAGTTACATCTACGCATTTTATATTTTATGACATAATAACTAGGTTTGGATGCCCTAAGGTCCTTATGAGTGATCAAGGTACACACTTCATCAATAAGACAGTTGAATCCCTGACTGAATAATTTGCAGTCCACCATCAGAAGAGTACACCTTATCATCCACAAGCAAACGGAACGGTTGAAGCATTCAACAAGATCTTGGAGACAACATTGAAAAATATTTGCAGTGTGAACAGGGATGACTGGGATTTAAGAGTACCAGCAGTACTCTGGGCTTATAGAACCACTTGCAAGAAATTAACAATGCAGACCCCTTTCAAGTTGGTTTATGGTCTTGAAGTTGTTGTCCCAATGGAGTACTTAGTACCAAGCTTAAGAATTGTTGCATTTACAGACATGGATGATACTGGCCCTATTCATGAGAGGCTAGCATAGTTGGTCGAACTAGAAGAAGACATATTCATTGCACGCTTCCATCAGCAAATTCAGAAGGAACGAGAAAAGGCCTATCATGACCGACACATCAAGAAAAAGATATTCAGGCAAGGTGATTTAGTACTTGTATATGACAGTAAGTTTATCAAACACCCTGGGAAGTTCAGAACGCATTTTCTAGGACCATATGAGATTCCCAATGTTACAGAAGGAGGAGTTGCGCAGTTGAAGACATTGAAAGGCGACTGGAAGGAAGGCTTGGTGAATGGGAGTCAGCTGAAGTTTTACTATGACAACCAGCTACCTCGCAACTCTCACTAGAATCAAGAAGATAAGGGTCCAGGTACCAGGTGCAGTTGAAACTGGGTACCAGACACATAAAAGACAGTCTACAAAAGGATGGAAAGGAGGCATAAAGCAGAAAGCAAGGGCTGCACTGCGCAGTCGAAAGTCAAAGTAAAACAAGAGGATTAGTTCTCAAGTACCTTGGGACAAGTCACAGGTGAGTTTTGGGGACCTGTTGGCCCTTGGTTATGGAAGGAAGCGAAGATCAAGGAAGAAAAGGTAAAAATCAAGCTTCGCGGGAGACACGGTGACTGTCACTGGGTCGAAGTGAGCAAAAGAACAGAAAAGATGGAGCGAAGTGCAGAAAAGCAAGCCATTGGATGAGGAGATCGAGGATGACAAATCAGCAAGGAAGATAGATTGAGGATGACTCATGAAGTGGAAAAATCCATCATTAGATGCTTTGAAGCACCACGATATGAAGAAGGAAAGACAGGCTGGCGAAGCCCGGAAAGAATGGGTCAAGTTGACCTAGGGTTGTAGACACCTAGGGTTTTGGTAATTAGGGTTTTTTACACCTAGGTTTCGACCTAAGGTTGTCTGTGAGGGATTATAATGTATATATAGAGGTCGAGAGGACCTAGTTCGGGGGGGGTATTGTGGCTTTGCCTTGTTATTTAATATTTTTCATTGGGAAAATATTGTATTAGGAGTGAGAGAAGTGTTGTGAGAGAGAGCCTTCTGGTATTGTAAGATCTTCAGCTGGGTGAGAAGATCAAGTCTTACAGCTAGGTGTGCAGGAAGGGGAGAAGGAGAGAGAGAAGAGAAAGGATATGTTGGCCAAGAGTGTAGATCAGAACTGTAATCTTTATCTTAATATATCATAAGCACAGTTATGTGGGCATAGCCCTAGAGAGAGGGTGAACCACATACATCTATTGTTGTGTGTGTGATTGATGCTTTGAGCTCTGTTGTTGTTATATTGTTATATGCATCATTGTATTAGATCATATCTATAGCTGTGAAGGATAGATCTATCTAGTTGAATGGTAAATGCATGTTATGTTGTTGTTGTAATAAGAACCACTTTATATTCCCCTAGTTGTACACATATTTGTCCTACAACCCCCTCATAGTTACTTCGGGTGAGACTGCATCTGCTTTGCAAGTGCTGCCGAAAGGGCCAATAGCTAGGGCTTGTTGGTGTGCTCTTGGAGATGAACCCTGGGTCTGCCCCTGTGCCAACAAAACCCTTCTCTCAAATAATACTTTTCTAGAGTTCAGATCTACTATCGAGCTCTAGCATTACCAATCTAATCACCCCTAAGACTTGTGATTCTCATTATTTATCATCTCTCTTCATGTTTGTGAGTACTAAACACCTAGGCCAACAACGAACCCATTAGCTTCAGCATTTCAATACCTTCAAGGAGGGGAACATATCTCCCAAGACACTAATAAGCATTACAGAGACAAATTCATAAGATAAAGAAATATAACATGAATTATATCCAACAATCAATAGAAAACACAAGCATTCACCATTCATAACATGCATTTCTTAGAAAAGACATAACTCAGAGAATTTTAAGAAGGTGGAACTAGCTTTCATTTCAAAACAATAGATTACATGCATGCATCACTCCTTATATCTTCCTAATACATCCTATATCAATCATGTTGGGTCCTCTTTCCAACCGCATAACATTACATTTCATAGCAATCTATTTAATAAAACCCCATTACCCCTATTTATACAAATTCAGATCAATTACAATATAATATAGTTGTTACTTATGCATTTTTTCTTGACAAGTGTGCAGGAAACCCTATGCATAGTACATAATTATTCCACATGATATACACAAGAGTACAAGGTCATGCATATAACAAATCTGGTGCGCACAACGAAACTTAGGCGTGTGCACTGTAAAAGCACACGGAAGTCTTCAAAATGCCAAAATAGGGCACAAACAAGCCACCAACACAAATCTTTGTCTCATCCTTGGGACAATCTATCTCACTCATGAAAAATAGGGCCCAAAAAGGGAAGCTCCTTCACTCAGGCACACAATTCGGAGATTGTCTTCGCTTCTGCATTACATTAGTCTTCAATATTCTAGATGTGCTCATTATATTGACAACGACTTCCTTGGTAGCTTGTACAAGTTCAAGCCTCATCTTTTCAACTGTTGCGATGGATTTACTATGCAAGCTCTTAATATTCTAGTAGATCAGTATAATGTTTATATGCCATATCCTCTAGATGGGAAACTTTACTAATCAATTGTTGTTGTTTATGTAGGTTATCGCAATCCCTTACACAACTTAGTCATTTCAATCATATTGGATGCTTGGGAACTTGGTGGTAGAGAGTTCAAGGTCTTTTGTTTTCCACAAATTAGCTCACCAACATATTAATAGGGTTCTCCCATTCCTAAACTTATGGGAAATGTTGCAAAGAATTTCATAATTGAAAGCTTGAATCTAAAAATTTTGAAAATTTAGCAGCCTCATTTCTTATTTTCTCCAATCTTCCATCAACTTCCTTAATGTAATGGTTGAGCTCCACTTGATCTCTTGCAGGTCAATTGTGTACTTCTTCCTCCATATTTTGAGTATGGGGGCACAAAGTGTCATAGGATGAATGGAATTTAGTAATTTGTTCATGCATCATGACAGGTTCAGCGAGCTCTAAAGGTCCCAATGTCACTTCTATGTGTAGTTCTTTGATTTCCGTTGTCAGAGATTATTTGTTTATAGCCTCTTGTTTGTAATTTCGAGTCAATGTTTTATAGGAATGCCCTAGTGTTTGGTGTCAACCTTCGAGCTTAGTCATTATAGAACTCATTATTCAATTCCACAGAGGGAATGGCAGACAAATCCAATTCTACCTTTGGGACTTGGAAAGATGGTTCTCCTTCAGTTATAGTTTCCTTGGTGACTAAGGCCACGGGATTGGCTTCTAGAATTTTGTGATAAACCCCCTGTCCCCGATCCACAATACACCACAATACATCTTGGACTTGGTAAAGGAGTGGTCCGTGTAGTATGAGTTGAAGATTTTAGGTATTGGTAAGATGGTTCTCCTTTAGGTGATGAAGGAGACTCAAAATATTGTTGAAGAGATAGAATAGTGTTTGAAGAATCTTGATTTAGCATGTGTTTTACCTCCAAGTGTGAATGTAGGCTATCTGTAATTTTTTTGAATTCTATTAGAAATAGAGGATTTTTGAATTTATCATGTTCGCAGCAACAATGGTTCTCTCCTTTAGGCTAGAAATGTTTGTTGAGTGTTGTGGAAGTATTCTTCTCTTCGCTAGTGGTTTTCCTTTCTCTTATACATGCATGGTGCTCTCTGTTGTTGATTTAGTCTGAGAATGGACACTGGTTCCTTTTCCCTTAGTAGTGGTTGTCTACCGATGACATATTCTTGCCTCCACATGAAAGAGTTGTGTTGGTCCTGGATTGTGTATACTTCTCTTGAACTGGCTCTACCTCTTTATGTGCTTCTTCTTCTTCATGTAGGTGTTCCTCCTCCTTTTCCTCTCACTTTTTTTTCTATAATACATGCGGAGATTCTCACTTGTGTTTCTATAATACATGTTGATATTCTAGAATAGATGGCGATATTGCTTCCTTGTCTTAACGATTCTTGGTCCTTGGTTTTGTCTCATTAATAATTTCTACTTCTAGATCTGGCTTTGGGCACAATCATTCAGGCCATTCTTTGATGCTTGACTAGTCATCTTCTTTAGTAATATGGAATGGTAGAATGTCAACTTCAACCTATGGATCTATGCAAAGTATCAAAAAAGATATTATGGGCATTAGTTTCAAATAAAATATGTTCAGCATACTTATCTAGTAAGTGGCATAGAATCCTAAAGGACTCTACAACATTTGAGACCTTTTGGATGGATTTGTCTCATGAATATTTCCAAATGTTAAACTTGGTTTCTAAGAATGTCAATGTCACAACTATGTCGAAATCTCTGACTTCATGTGCTCTCCAATAAAACATAGCCAACAGTAAAATGACCCGACTATAATGGAAATCTTTACCAATGTCTTGTACCTCAAAGGTACAAGACAATGTATAACAAAATCATTAAGAAGATAAAGATCCAGGACATTTTAATACTCTGTGTAGATTTTTCCCTTGATCTAGGTAAACTAGAGATGTGGTGCATGGTATCTTGGTAAACTAGATAGGGTTTATCTAACCATAGGAAGCCACAATGGAGACAACTAAAAAAAAACCTAAGACAAGCTAAAATAACTAGGGTGTGGCCAAAATATGGAACATCAAGGAGGGTCATAATACCGAGTTGATACAATTTACTACACTAGGGTTTCATTATAATGTCCTCATATCCATCAGATAAGGCTTTAATTTCAACATAATTCTGGAATTGTTGCTCAAGGAACTAGTTTTCGTTTTGAAAATCAAAATCAACGAAACTAATTATGGGCACCCTACCAAGTAATGGCTAGTAGATATTAACCTTCTCATGGACTTATACTATCAACTATCGGCATGTCTTCTTCCTTGTGTGTTTTCATTTTTCTTTTGGCCTTGGGTCTCAAGGTAGATGTCATTTCCCACAATCCACACATCGGCTTCCTTTGAAAAGTTGTGTTGATCAATTTATAGCCTTGGTAATTCTCTCAATTCTTCAACTCTCAATGATTTCGACAAGTTTGCCTAACATTCCTTTATAATCTCCATACTCTGAATTACATTAAATGTAAATTATTGTCAACAATTTCTTTCTCATCAATTCAAATTTGGAAAAAGTTCAAATTTGTATCGAAATTCCAATTAATGTTTTCCTTTGGTGTCAGATATTTTTAACTTTTCTTTTCTATCATCGTACCTTATTTTAAATCCATTACCCTTTCCCTCAAATATTTTTGAGAATTTTTCAATTCGCACGGGTCTTCAAGGGAGATTTATTAAAAGCAAACAACTTTATAACTCAAAATTTGAACTAATTGTCGACTCGCTCTAATGATAACTCCTCTATATTTCTAATTAAATAACAATAAATATTGATTTATTATCTCTACTACTACTATTGTACATACCCATATTGACTTGGTATTCATAGGCCCCATTGAGACCATAGTATGCTTTCAAATGACTACTATTAATAAGCTCGTTCATGGTTTCCCATCTAGTTGTGTTGACTTGTTGCACTCAATTCTATGATGTAGTCTATGTGAAAATGTCCTAACCCATTACTTGGTATTCTTTAGTAGGCCTCATCGAGACCATAGTATGGTTTCAAATGACTACTATTAACAAGCACATTCATGGGTTTCCCATTCAGCTATGTTAACTTGTTGCACTGAATTCTATGATGCGGTTTATGTGAAAATTTCCTATCCACCAAACCTTCAACTTTCTAGGATTCTTCAAGTACTTATTGTGATAGAGAAAAGTCAGTGTGACAGGTTATAGTGTATTACTTATAGTGTTTCAATCATGCATTTCTTTTTGTCTTTGCTTCTTCACCGTCTAGTTAAATCCTATAATAAATCAATCCTCTCCCAATGTCATTAGTGCATCTAGTTTGGCTTCCAATGATTCCTCATATGATTTCCTATAGCAACAACAATCCTCAAATTGGGAAACATAAACTCCATGGGCGTGACAACTTCCTTTCCATACACTAGATTAAAACGGGTATGTTTGGTCAACCATTTGCATTTAGTCCTATATGCCCACAAACTTCTTGCCACTCATTCATCATGTTCCACATTACAAACCTTTGTTAGTGCATGCTCCAAAAATGTATTGAATGCTTCCACTATTCCATTGGCTTGAGGATGGTAGAGTGTACTACATTGGTGATGTATCATAAACTCCTGATTAAGCATGCAAATTATAGAATTAAGAAAATGGAAACCCCGATCACTCATCAATATCCTTGGATATCCAAACCTAGTCAAAATATTCTCAGAAATAAAACGTGAAAATATATGTACTCGAATAAACTCATCCTATCTTATTAGATACGCATTCATAGTAATAATATAATGTGCACCAATTCTCCACGCATGGTGATTGATCAGTCCTTTATAATCTATAGGCTACTTTTCAAAGGTTTTGTTGCAACAATTGGAAATAAAGGCTTTTCATCCCTCCTGACAGCTTTCCAATCCTATGGTAGATATCACATCTCTCTATATACTCCTTTAAATACTAGAATAAACAAGGCCACAATAGTCATACACGCAACAATTTCTATGCATTTTTTTGTCCTACACATTTTCCACCATGTATTCCTCCATGAGCTTCATGTATAATGATTTATCATTTATGTGAGAAAACACACCTGCATAGAATACCACTACTCCCAATTTGTAAATTTTCTCACAATCAATTGATAGTCAGCTACCTAGACCACCAAATTCCTCCTTTATGTGTAGGTGTACGAATCGATTTCTCTACCTATTGTCAGGAATCCTACATTATCTATAAATTGATCCAGTACAACCTCAATTCTGAATAACTTGCATCGAGTATTTCATTATCAAAATTTCTTCTACTTTCCCCCTACTCCAGTATACATAGATGATTTGGTCCAACATTGTGCTCACATGGATTTACAACAACCTGGAAATCAAACTCGTGAAATAGTAGCAACCAATGATAGGTTCTCCCCCCAACATAAACTAGTTAAATAGGTGCTTCAACACTGAGTGATATCTAAAAAACATGAATGTATTTCCGAGAATATAATGTTTGAACTTATGCAAATCATAGCTCATAGCCCCCAACCCTTTGTTCTCTGTAGTGGTATAGTTCTTCTCAACATCTGATTTTCTGCTAGCGAAGGAAATGGGATGATCTATGTCACCCTCCCTTGGTTTTGCTAGGACCACACCAACAGCTATAGCTAACGCATCAACATGAAATTTTTTATCCCTATCTAGAAATATTAGGATGGGCACAATCACCAATTTCTCCTTCAAAGTATCAAAATCTCTCTATAACAATCTGGTGTCCATACAAAAGGGTATCTTTCCACAGTAGCTTCTCTAATGACGTAGTAATATTTTCATAGTTCCTTATAAATTTATTGTAGTATCTAGTATGTCCCAGCATTGTGTGCAACATTTTTACTAATGTGGGAGGACATAAATCAACTATAACAACAATTTTAGCATGATCTACTAGTAAGCCTTCCTTAGAGACTACTTGACCCAATAAAACACTAAAGGAAGTGCAAAAAATTCATTTCTTTGAGTTCAAGGACATCTGGAGCTATCTACATCTATTCAATGTGTTCTTCAATACCTAAATGTTTTTATTCAATAAATTGAACACACTTAAGGCATCTAGGTAGAGCTCTAGAAATTTATGCATAAATTCCTTGAACGCACCAACCATTATCCTAGAAAATACAGCATGTGCATTATTCAAACCAAATAGCATGACATTATCAGCAAAGCAACCCGACTCTATTGCAAATCTAGTCTTAATAGTATCCTCCTCAACAATTATAACTTGATGGTATCGTGAGAACCCATCAATGAAATAATATGCCTCTTTACCTACCACAATATCTATTACCTCAACTAAGAAAGGGTTGGGGAATGGGTTGTGTACACGTGAAACACTCAATCCTATAAGATCCATGAAGATTCTTATCTCTCTTAGCTTCTTTGATTGAATGACTATAGGGCCAATACAATCTGGCTCTTTTACTAGAAACATGACTCCTGCTTCTGATCAAGTTCATGTTCAAATTTTTCCTTATACTTTAGGTTTATCCTGTATGGTCTCTTTTTGATAGGGTACAAATATGGCTTTAGATATGTTTTCATTTCTCCTAAATAACTTGCAATACCTTTCATCTCTAAAAACAATCTTGGGAAATATATCTTCATATTCATGGAACAATTCCATTACATGAGTAACAATTTCTTCATCCCAACAATCTCCAATAATGGCCATTTCCAAGTCTGTCTTAGAGCCTATTTTCACTTCATTGTATTTAAAGGTTCCTTGAAGTAAGATTTACTAGTCCCATGGTCTTTCCCTCTAACATCTTGTTCACATGTAGTTTCATCAATCTTCATGTTTCTTAGTTCCTCCTCCTTTGTAGGGTCATCTTGGTCCAACTTCCTGTAGTAAATTGGTTTGTTCAATATCTCCAACTCTTTATGTCATGTGTAGACAACCTTCATGGCTTGACTAGTGTACTTAGGTTCTAAAGGTCACATAGAATTGTCTTGACATCACCTCCCAAATTAATTTATATCTAGTGGTTTCTTCTTACACATACCAACTTTGTGGCAATGAGTCAAAGTGTGGATAACATAATGAACCCATTCCTTTCTTGGGTGGCCTTTCTATGTCCATCTCATTAGACAAAAACAAACATGTTCCTTAGGATCCTCCATGCCTTTATACTTGTTCAGCAATTCTAACTCTTGAAAGGGTTAGAATTGGAGAATCATGAACTATGTGTTGAGGGGAGCCTTTTAGGCCCTAATTGTCATCATACATATGTATTATTAGACATTAACCTAAGTCTAATATAAATCAAGTAAGTGCTATGTGTAATAAAGGCTAAAGATACTTAAGTAAGGATTAGTTGGAACGGGTATAACTTCCCCAACTATCCTTCCTATGTATAAATAACCCTAAAGATGGAATACAAACTTGGAATGGAATTCCTTCCCCACATTTATCTCCTTTCTTGGGATTATGTGTGTCTTGAGGTGCGCAATGTTGGAGATGTGATCTCAATTTTGTTGTTATCGACTTAAGTGGGGATATAATAATGTGCAAAAATCCATAGATATGAAATTATGTGTTTATAGATGAAGTGAAATGTGAAAATAAATCAAGGAAAATATGTTTTTTTTTTTGTTTTTAGTAATGGTGAGTTGTGTTTCATTGATTGACAGCCTGGTGTGGTGATTTTTCTTTAAATTTCCTGTATATGATTACTATAATGGGACATCAAGCTCCATAAGCCCTAATATTTTGTTTAGTTTGAATAGAAATTTGCTCCAACGGCTTTCCAAATGCACTGGGACAAAAATAAAAATTACAATTTTCTTACTAAAGGAATTTTCCCCACTAGTTTGCTTGACTCATTGAGGTGGATAAGAAGCCAAGAAAGTGATTTGCATCTTCAAGGAATTCACCCAAAAGGCAATAGAGAGTTATCAAAGAGGAAACCAGCCAACTAATGATAAGGTACGTGTAGGAGAAATCTTCCATATATTTTTGGAAACTCGTTCTCGAAAACTATTTGGATGGCAAAGTTGGTTGATTGTGCACAGTCTCCCACAGACCTGTACTTATAATCATCTTGTATATTTAATTTTCTATGTGAATCTTGAATCATATATTTCGCTATTTTAAATTGAAGACATTGATTGTTTGTGGTGCCAATGTCGTTGATCTGAGCCACGGAAAAGGAGCTTTTGGTGTCCCAGGGATGCCAAGATTTCAAGATTAAGCAACTAGGGCAGTGGTTAAAGGCATCCAAGAGAGACATAATTTCACAGACAAAAACATGATAACTTAAAGAAAAGATGATGACAAGAACATTGAAATGATTGAGCACCCCGGGGTAAAAGTTGCAGAATAGTTCCTGAGTTGCGACCTTAGATGCCAGAAAGCAGGGAAATGGTAGGTTGGCCAAGGCATGGATCTCCACCATAGGGTGTTTTGTAGGTGTGAAATGAGCCTAGGACGAGCCACTCACCACCCTGAAGGCACCAGAGATAAGTGCAACAATAGGATCAAGAGGACCATTGTTGGATGGGAGCAAAGCGCTGAGAGACTCACTAACTGCACAAGCACTTACCACATTGAAGACGAAGGCTAAAGAGTAACAGGTCATTAAATATCTGAGAGTGTGGGGGAGATATTGAGGGGAACAATGTATCATTAAAAACTATCCTAAGTCTAATATAAATCAAGTAAATGCTATGTTTAATAAAGGATAAAGATACTTAAATAAGGATGTGTTGGAGCGGGTATAACATCCCCAACTATCCTTCCTATGTATAAATAGCATTAAAGATGGAATAAAAACCTAGAATGGAATTCCTTCCCCACATTTATCTCCTCTCTTGGGATTATGTGTGTCTTTATGTGTGTTCCAATGTAGTCTCTCTTGAATGATTATTGTTATTCCCTGGACTGGGGCTAGTTGACCCTGTCAACTATACCCGATGATCGACTAAGAACTAGTCGGTCGACTGACGTAGTTAGAAGTAGAGGTCGGTCGGAGTATTTGTTAACCAACCAACCCAGGAAATTAAGTAGTTACAACCGCCTGAAAAAGGTATAAATAAACAAGCACATGAATGCTCAAATAGCTTCATGTGAGAGGTTATATGTAATTTTGTTGTATTGTTCTATCATATAATTAAAGGATTTCTCTAAGGTTCTAATTACTTGTGTATGTATTTATATATTTCTATGTGTATGCATGTATCTCTATGATGTCTATGTAAGGACCTATCGGTAACTCTCCCTACTCTTCCCTAGATTACAACATTGGTTCTATTGTCGGTAGTATTGGACTTGGGCATGTAGAAGTGTACATAAATGATAACTCTACAAGACATACACGATTGGTGGGAGCACAAAATTGAGAACTACATCAAAAACTACGCAAGAAGAAATAACCTCTCACTAACTGAAGCACGGTCGTGATTCTTTTCAGAAACACGCGAAAGATTCCTTGAAGCTATCCAAGAAGCATTATTCTAGCACATTAACAGATCAGGTAATGTGTAAGCTGACACCCAATGAGTGTTTACACCTAAAGTTGATGAAAGGAAGAACAAATATACACGACTGGTTCGAAAGAATTATCGAAGATTATATTTTAGAACAAGCCATTGAAGATTAGACATCTCTCGAAAAAATAAAAGAAAATTTATATACCGAATTGCACGATATTTGTTTTTCATGGTTTCGACACTTCTTCATAAATTCCTCCTCGATAAGGGAGTTGGTGACATCGTCGAATACCGACCAAGACTAGGCACACCATTACCAAATAGTAACTTCCAAGAAAGAGATGAAAAGTGGGAAGCATTCCTTAACGCAAAGTGAAAAGATACAAGAGAAGCATGGGACCACTTCTTGAAGAAATAAACATGGCTAACGCTACTAACTTAGAGTAATTCGGGTCGACAATGGGGGGTTGGTCAAAAATGTGAGATGCCATAAAACAAGAAGTAGTGTTTCCCAATCCTAAATGTCATCAAGAGGGAAGCAATCCCATAAGAAATTCAAGGATATCCAGAAAATAGAATGGGATAAAAGGAAACAGAAAAGAGAAGAACTTCGTAACCAGTGGAACAACAAAAATTCAAATAGAAAGATGTTCAGGGAGGGTCAACCTAATAGAGTGCATGAGAATTCTTCGTTAGACAGAGATCGACCAGATTTGGCAATAGCATCAGCCATAAAGAAAACCAAAAGAATTAGTGACGCAAAGCTGAACAACCATCAACCGGATGATGAACCAGAAAGTATGGGCTATGAAGAATCTAGACCAACTTTATGTACCTCTCTCGCACCAGAAACTAGCCCGCGGATAAGAGAATTTCTCCAACAAAGATCGTAGTTCAATGATCAATATACAAGATTATGGTACAGAATGAACAACTAGGGAAACCTATAGGATGCAATTATTGTCGAGCCAGAGCGAAATGAAGTCAAAAATATGATTATCCAAATTAAGGATCTCACCGACTCGATCCCCCTACCACATCTAATCTAGTGAGAAGAAATTAACTATATTATGGAAGTGATGCGACCTTTGGAATGATGTTTAATTGAATATAAAGATCAAAGCTCTTAAATTGAGAACATATTTTCTATACTCAAGAAGAAACAATTGTTCCTTGAGTACCATCCATTGTCGGATGCAGACAAAAACTGACCATAAGATTTGACAGCTTAGTCGAAAATAGTAGTAGCTAAAATACCAAGAAACTGAGAATTCCTAAGAATAAAATCAAAATGGGATTCAACCACATCCTGGTTTACGAAGGAGAGGAGGACCCAAAATGTCATTGGTTTGTGTGTGGACATTTTCGGGATGTGGCTGATATTACAGATGAAGACAAGAAAATGGCACAATTTGGAGTTGCTTTGTGCCACCGCGCCTTAACATGGTTCATGAACTACATGGAAAGGAAAACTCCTTCAAAATAATAAATAAAGAACAATTTCTTAACATTCTTTAAAATTCAGGATGTCACACACCTGGCAGCCCAAAAGTTAAAATAAATAAAACAAATATTGGGTGAGTCGGTAAGAGAATATGATAAGAGATTCAAAGATCTCCTAAGTCAAATCCCGACAACAATTGATCAGAATTTGTTGGTCCAATGGTATATAATGTGTTCTCTACTATGTTTATACGAGATAACCAGTTATGAATATGCGCTACAGAAGGCACAGTGAGTTGAGTCGGATGATGATGGTCCATCGACTTCCTCGATGACTAAGAGACTTGAGGAAAAAATATAACATTTGCAACAAACAATAAAAAACCTATCAATCCAATGAAATGAAGTATAGTGCACCACATGCATTGGGGAAGTACATACAAAGGATAATTGTCCCCTCAATGACCACACACAAACAACAGACGTCCATCGAATCCAAGCACAAAAATATTGTAACATATGTGAATTCTTAGTTGATCACAGTGTACAAGATTGTCCACATAATCTGAAAAACTGTTAAGATCCTGAATAGATCTACAAATATAATCACCACAAATATTGAATACACAATATATCCACAAATCAAGATAGAATAAACCACACTTTATTATTACCAAACTCTTGAGGTAGGGAAACACCATACAATGGATCCTATTATGGAAGGCATCCTCTCTTGTTCACTTGCCTCTTCGAGGGGGCATCCTCCTATTGAGATACAACTCACAATAAAATAATTCTCTTCCTATCCTATTACATTGCTTGAACCCCATTATATAGTGCTACCATCACCTAAGAACATTCTAGAGGAGGAATCTTCTAGAAGTAGAACATTCTAAGAAGCCCTCTTACATTTATTATATCTAATTACTCATTTATTATATCTAACTACCTTAGTGGGCCTTATTTAATAATATAGTGGATCTAGTCCACCTTACATTCAATGGCCTCCACTATTATCACTATGGGCCCTCTGGGGGCCCCCACTACCTCTCTAGCTACCTTACATTCCATCCCCCTTATGAAAGTGTTGTCCTCAACGCTTGATGTACAACCATATACTAGGGTCCCATGGATAAGTGTGGACCATAGTGCTGAAGTAGACTAGAGAACCAGAGTCCCATTGAGAATTGGAAGCCACCATGCTGAAGTAGTCCAACCGCCATTGTAAACCAGGGTCCCATGTCCAAGTGCTCATGTGAACTCCACACGAAAGATATTGGCATCCAATAACCAACTGAAAATGATGCTCCCAATACTGACACCTATCATGTGGATCCAAATAAGAATATCCATCCACATAGTGGGAAAGGGTCAATGTTGAATATGGAAGGAACAATACCATTGTAGAATATGCAGGTTGGACATTGGTAATCATAACTAACTCTTGATGCGGGACATTGATGTTCTCTACAGAAGGTGGAGTAGAGTCATCAAATAAAATATGGAAGTGGTTGTCATCCCAGAAATGACAACTATCCATATACCAATCATCACAATCGGTGTCCAAATCATACCAAGCATATATTTATTGATTATATTCATCCATGATGTCCTCCATAAGAAATCTCTCCTGCATGCTATGCAATGAATATTGAATACTACGAAAAATATCATTGAGGTCGTTTGTGAGGCCATCCAATGTGTCATACAATCGAGATTTAAATGCTTCAGTAATTTGTAGAATTTATTTGAAGGTTTGAGAGGAAATATCCAACTGATCACCCTATGAACTCTTCATTCCCGCATCCATCACGAAAAAACCCAAAAAAATAGAACAATAAGTTATAGTAGAAAATCGTGGTTTTTTCCGAAAAAAACCCTGAAAAAATGTTGAATTTAAAATGCTCATAACTTCACTTCCCGGACTCCGTTTCGACTGATTTTGTTTTTGAAATTGGGTGAAATTGTGAGAGGAACTTAGATATGTAATTTTTTGGAGAAAATTCATCCTCCATCTGCTATAGAAATCACGTCGTCGTCCGTGGAAAAAACCCTGAAAAATTGCAGATTTTAAAACTTCAATATCTTGACTTCCCAGATGATTGTTTTTTTTAACTTGGGTTTTTTCTGAGAGAAAATCAGATCTATAACCTGTTTCTGCAAATTTTTCACAGAAATATACAGAAAATTTATGTAATGTCACGGCCCTCTTTTTTCTTCTCCGAAAAAAAAATCTGCAAGAATAAAAATATTTGCCCACAATGTCTCCCAAGGAAAGTGCTCTGATACCGATTGTTAAGATCCTGAATAGATCTACAAATATAATCACTGTAAATACTGAATACACAATAGATCCACAGAGCAAGATAGAAGAAACCACACTTTATTATTACCAAACCGTTGAGGTAGGGAAACACCATACAATGGATCCTATTATGGAAGGGATCCTCTCCTGTTCACTTTCCTCTTCGAGGGGGCATCCTCCTATTGAGCTATCGCTCCACAATACAATATTTATATTCATATCATTACATTGTTTGAACCCCTTTATATAGTGCTACCATCACCTAAGAACATTCTAGAGGAGGAATCTTCTAGAAGTAGAACCTTCTAAGAAGTCCTCTTACATTTATTATATCTAATTACTCATTTATTATATCTAACTACCATAGTGGGCCTTATTTAATAATATAGTGGACCTAGTCCACCTTACATTGAATGGTTTCCACTATTATCACTATGGGCCCTCTGGGCCTCCCCACTACCTCTCTAGCTACCTTACAAAAACACAAAGTGGTTCCATATTTGTGAAGCTTTTGATCATCGAACATCAAAATTCCATCTAAACGCTCGAAATTAGAATAACATATGAATAGTCTACCACACAAAAACCATTGATCAAGCAAAAAACTATGGTCGAAGAGATGATTACTACGGTGGTCGTGGTTGAGCTCGAGGAGGATGACGTGGATTATGTGGTTGAGGTCGAGGAGGATGACATGGATTCTATGGTAGAGGTCAAGGTCATGGATGACCATATTGTTTTAATTGTTGGAAAGATGATCACGTTAGCTCATATTTCCATATAAAAGACAGAATTGATCTAAAATTTTGCAATATATGTGGCATTGGATATCATTCCTTATAAAACTACCTGATATTACAAGATAAAATCATACCAAGGAAAATTGTCAATCTACTACATGCAGTATCTATTGGAGTTACTTCACACACACCTAGGATTTTTTTTCCTAAGGTTTTTATTTGTTTATTAGTCATAATTAGTCATTATCCAGTCTCCTATATTTTAGGAGAGAATATTCCACTTGGATAATATTCTCTTTCATTTCACACTTCAGTTTGACTAGTTGAGTTGATTTTAGATGTTGCATTGGGATCATCACCACGAATGTAAGGTAGCTAGAGAGGTAGTGGGGAGGCCCAGAGGGCCCATAGTGATAATAGTGGAGGCCATTCAATGTAAGGTGGACTAGGTCCACTATATTATTAAATAAGGTCCACTATGGTAGTTAGATATAATAAATGGGTAATTAGATATAATAAATGTAAGAGGACTTCTT
>ML815619.1:35839-60134 GCA_009831015.1 Picea engelmannii
ATTGTGAGTTGTAGCTCAATAGGAGGATTCCCTCTCGAAGAGGCAAGTGAACAGGAGAGGATCTCTTCCATAATAGGATCCATTGTATGGTGTTGCCCTACCTCAAGGGTTTGATAGTAATAAAAGAGATTTTTCATATTGTTATTGCATATCTGTTGTGGTTCTTTTGTATTTAGTATTTGGTTCTTAACAAGTGGTATCAAATCACTTTCCTTGGCATACATTGTGGGAAAATATTTTTTATTATTGCAGTTTTTTTTTCGAAGAAGAAAAAAAGAGGGCCGCGACATTCCAGAAATTTTCGGTATATTTCTATGCAAAATTTACAAAAACAGGTTGTATATCTGAGTTCCTCTCATAAAAATGCCAAAATTTAAAAATAAATCGTCTGAAACGAAGTCTGGGAAGTCAAGATATTGAAGTTTTAAAATCTGCAATTTTTCAGGGTTTTTTCTATAGACGGTGGCGCGTTTTTTTTTATTTTTGTAGCAGCTAGAGGCCGAATTTGCCCAAACAAATTACAGATCTGAGTTCCTCTCACAACTTCACCCAATTTCAAAAAGAAAATCAGCTGAAACGGATTCTGGGAAGTGAAGTTATGAGCATTTTAAATTCAGTAGTTTTTCAGGGTTTTTCCGGAAAACGCCATGATTTTCTGTAATAATTTGTTGTTCTATTTTTTGGGTTTTTTCGTGATGGCTACGGGACCGAAGAGTTCATAGAGTGATCAGATGGTTATTTCCTTTCAAACCCTCAAAGAAATTCTTGAAGCATTCAAATCCCAATTGTATGACACATTGAATGACAAATTGGATGCCTTTGGAGATGGCCTCAATGATAGTTTTCGTAGTATTCAAGATTCATTGGATAGTATGCAGGAGAGATTTCTTATGGCAGACATCAATGAGGAGTATACTCAAGAAATATATGATTGGTATGATCTCAATTTCGATTGCGATGATTGGTATATGGATAGTTGTCATTTCTGGGATGACAACCACTTCCATATTTTATTTGATGACTCTACTCCACCTTCTGTAGAGAACATCAATGTCCCACATCAAGAGCTAGTTATGATTACCAGTGCCCAGCCTGTATTTTCTACAATGGTATTGTTCCTTCCAGTTTTAGCGTTGAACCTTACCCACTATGTGGCTAGATATTCTTATTTGGATCCACATGATAGGTGTCAGTATTGGGAGCATCATTTTCAGTTGGTTATTGGGTACCGATATCTTTCGTGTAGATTTCACATGAGCACTTGGACATGGGACCCTGGTTTACAATGGCGGTTGGACTACTTCAAAATGGTGGCTTCCATTTCTCAATGGGACCCTGGTTCTCTAGTCTACTTCAGCACTATGGTCAACACTTATCCATGGGACCCTGGTATATGGTTGTACATCAAGCGTTGAGGACAATGCTTTCATAAGAGGGATGGAATGTAAGGTAGCTAGATAGGTAGTGGGGAGGCCCAGAGGGCCCATAGTGATAATAGTGGAGGCCATTCAATGTAAGGTGGACTAGGTCCATTATATTATTAAATAAGGCCCACTATGGTAGTTAGATATAATAAATGTAAGAGGACTTCTTAGAAGGTTCTACTTCTATAAGATTCCTCCTATAGAATGTTCTTAGGTGATGGTAGCACTATATAAAGGGGTTCAAGCAATGTAATGATATGAAGAGAAGTATTATATTATGGAGCAGTAGCTCAATAGGAGGATGCCCCCTCGAAGAATCAAGTGAACAGGATAGGATCCCTTCCATAATAGGATCCATTGTATGGTGTTTCCCTACCTCAACGGTTTGGTAATAATAAAGTGTGGTTTCTTCTATCTTGTTATGTGGATCTATTGTGTATTCAGTATTTGTGGTGATTATATTTGTAGATCTATTCAGATTCTTAACAATGAAACATTGGGATCATCACTATGATAATTCAATCTTTCATTGGTATCATCACCAGAGTGACGCATTAGCCTTTATTCCCTCAGTTAACTCCTCACTACTCTATGTTCAGTCAGTTAACTGAAGACTAGTTGACTAGTTAACTCAACTAGGTGGCAGTTCACTCCCGTAACTGCTTGAGAGACTAGAATAGGTGGAAGTTCACTCCTGTAACTACCTGAGAGACTAGAATAGGTGGCAGTTCACTCACGTAACTGCCTGAGAGACTAGAATAGGTGGAAGTTCACTCCCGTAACTTCCTGAGAGACTAGAATAGGTGGCAGTTCACTCCTGTAACTATTGGTGTGTGTCCAAATCACTCTATACCACCACTATGGAGACTTGGTTCACCTCAAGTCGAACTCATTGAGTTATACAGAGTATATCATGTGTAAATTATTCATTATTCATAACGGTTAATGAGAATTCTTCCATTCTTTCTCTCCTTCTTCTTCCTTTTCCAATTATCTCTGCAAATGTGTGTATTCTTTTTTAGCTAGATCTATTCTGTGTAGGTTCAACACATTTACATGGTATCAGATCCAACAGAATTCTAAGCAAAATCTCCACCGAAAAAAAAAAAATGCAGGTACAAAAGATTGAAGACAACGGAAAGATGGAATTCCAAAAAGAATTCATTCTTACACCTTACAAATATTTTGCATGGAAGGATAAAATAGCCATACATCTCCAATCCATAGGGTTGTATAGATTAACCATGAATATAGATACAGATCCTACATCATCCATACAAAAATCCAATTACTTAAATCGCATGGATGAGGCACTCGGAACAATTTGCAGTCTTATTTCTCTCGATCTCATTTTTCATATATCTTCCTGCAAGACTCCCAATGAAGCCTGGACCATCTTGGAAGGGCTCTTTGGCAAACAAGATGAGATGAGGGGACACATGCTGGAGGTGGCATTGCTCACATTGGATCCAAAAATCTTCGAGAATATCCAATATTTCTTTACAAAATTCAAGGATTTACTATCGCAACTCAAATCTTGCGGGGTTGATAAATCGGAGGAGAAACAAATGGTTTTCACCATTCTCTCCAATATTGGTCATGAATTCTCTATATTCGTATCTACATTCCATACTATCAAATTCTCCTCTGGAGCCACCTGGAATATGCCTTCTCTTGAGGACTTTATCGAATCTCTGACACAAGATCAAACCAAGCTCATCAACATGGGTGCAATCAAAGGCCCAAGGGCGCATGCATTCACTGTGCATGATGGAAGCCACAAATATCAGAAATCTAAATATAAATATAAGTGAAAATCTCATGCACATACGAAGAAGGAAGGGTACACAAAACCCTTCAATGATGCCTCCAGATCCAAAGGAGAAAAGGGAAGAAAATGAGAGAAATGCACATATTGTCACAAAGGATTCCATTCGAAATCCACATGCATGAAAAAGAAAATAGATCTGATGTCTCAAATACTTCATCAAAACAACCTTGGAGATCTCATCCCCGAGGGTGAAAAGAAGAAGAAGCTAGAAGATCCAAATTCCAAGAAAGGAAATTCTAGCCATGCCTTGATTTCCATCAACTCCTCTCTCGATGCTTGGAGCATAGACTCAAGATCATCACATCACATGGCTACCTCAGAAGCAATATATTCTTCATTGGATGCATGCAAAGGTCCTCCTATTCTGATTGGGGACAACTCTTTTGTCGAAGTCACCGGCAAAGGAATGATTGAACTCACCAATGGAAGCTTTGAGAACATGTTGCATGTTCCCAATATTTCTATCAACCTTCTCTCAGTGTATCAGATGATGAATTCTAGCACCAAAAATAAAGTCGTATTCACACCAAATTATGTGGACATCTACAATATGCAAACCAACTCTAGGGTTGCTACCGGTGAGGTAAATCATCCGTCTAGATTGTATACATTTTCTAAATTCATTGAACCTCATTCTGCTTTACTGCTTACTCATGCTGATGAAAGTAGTAGGATATGGCACAAAAGGTTTGGACATTTGAATTCCATATACATGCAACAGCTTATCAAGAAAAAATTAGTTGATGGTTTACCAGACAGCCATTTCTCCAAGGGAGTATGTGAGGGATGTGTTCTCGGAAAACACCCTCAAGAGAAATTCAAAGAGGGAAAGTCTCAGCGAGCTTTCGCACCTTTAGATCTGATCCACAGTGACCTCATGGGTCATTTTCCACATCCATCGATAAGCAAAGCGAGGATTGTTCTCATTTTTTTTTATGATTTCTCATGTTTTACATGGATCTACTTTCTCAGGCAAAAATTTGAGGTCTTTCAACACCTCAAAGATCTCAAAGCTTTGGTTGAGACACAGTCCGAAAAGAAGATCAAATTCCTCTAAACTGATAATGGGGGAGAGTATGTGAATCATGAGATCCACAATATTTTCCATGAGGCAGGGATTCAGTTGCAGCATACAGTTCCCTACACTCTGCAGAAAAACGGAGTTGTTGAGCGGAAAAACCGATCTCTAAAGGAGATGGCATCTTGCATGTTGCATGCAAAGTCACTACCACAGAGACTATGGGCCGAAGAACTTAACTGTGAAACATACATCCAAAACATATCTCCCCAGAGATATGTCAAGGATAAGACCCCCTACAAGGCTTGGAGCGGCCTCAAACCGGAAGTGACCCACTTTCATATTTTTGGTTCACATGCATGGGCTCGGATTCCCTCTGAAAAGAGGAAGGCACTTGATCCACAGAGCATAGAGTGCATTTTTGTTGGATACCCTGACGATGTGAAGGGATATCGGCTTATTCATCTTTCCTTAGAGCGGCTCATCATTAAGCGTACTGTCCAATTCGAGGAAAGTGTCTTGCATGTACCTCAGCAGCTGCATGCAGACACCTTCAATCTTCCACCTATTCGAGATGATGAACATGCACATGCCGACTCTTCTTCAGATGAGAGTTCTGATTCAAAGGACTCAGATGATGCGGATTCAAATTTAGAGTCAGTACAGTCGGATGTAGAGTCAGAGCATCCAGATGCAGTTGCAGAGCTATATCAAAGGCCCAAGTGGGCACAGACTACTCTTCAGGATGCAGGGGATCTCGTCGGTGATCCAAATGATACTAGGAAGACTCAATCTGATTTTGAGGAGCCTCCTGTTGCACTCACTACCACTGAACCATTGCCTTTCGAGGCATATTTTCTTGGTTCAGTCTTCAGATCCACAGTCTTATGGTGAGGCTGCTGGAATTCCCTTTTGGGAATCCACCATGCAGGAGGAGTACAACTCCCTCCTCAAGAACCAAATTTGGTATCTGGTTCCCCTGCCTTCTGGGAGGAAACTTGTCAGATGCAGATGGGTCTACAAGACTAAGAGCATAGCAGATGGACAAATCAGAAAATGCAAAGCCAGGCTTGTTGCCAAAGGCTTTCAGCAGGTTCATGGCATTGACTATGATGAGACCTTCGCTCCAGTAGAGAAGATGGATTCCATACAATTGGAACTTGCCATTGCGGCATCCAAGGGATGGGAAGTCCATCAGATGAACGTGAAGAATGCATTTATTCATGGTGATCTCTCTGAGGAGATATACATGGAGCAACACCAGGGATTTATGCAAGACTCATCCTTGGTATGTCGACTAAAGAAGTCACTTTGTGGCCTCAAGCAGGCTCTGAGGGCATGGTATGCCAAGATGGACTCCTACTTGTTGTCACAGAAATTTGTACATTGTAAATCAGACCTGAATGTATACATGCTCAGGACGGTTGATTCACTTCTACCTTTAGTTATGTATGTCAATGATTTGTTGATCACTGGTTGCTCAACTTCAGCAATTGTTGTAGTCAAGAGGAATCTTCATCACAGGTTTTTGATGACGGACATGGGTCTGCTACACTTCTTCCTTGGACTTGAGATCAGTCAGGATGCATCAGGCATCAAACTATCTCAAGCCAAGTATGCATGAGATCTCCTTGAGATATTTCACAGGACAGACTGCAAGTCTGCTCTGACTCCTTTCCTATCAAGAGTCAAACTTGAGGATGGCGGGGAGACTCCATTGGTTGAAATCACACTGTACAGAAATCTAGTGGGGAGCTTGTTGTATCTCACACACTCCAGACCAAACCTCTCATATGCAGTTGGCATAGTTTCCAACTTCATGGAGGAGCCACATGAGCTTCATTGGAAAGCTGCAAAGTGTATCCTTTGATACGTACAGGGCACCATCACCTTTGGGATTCATTATGCAGAAGACTCTACATTATATCTCATTGGATTTACTAATTCCGACTGGGATGGCGATAGCATTGATCGCAATTCCACATCTGGTTACTCACTCAGTCTTGGTTCTGGGCCTATATGTTGGTCCGGAAAGAAGAAATATGTCATTTCTCTATCTTTAGCCAAGGCAGAGTACAGAGGGTTAGTTAACATAACCATTCAGTCTATGTGGCTACAACATTTTCTCACTGAGTTGGGCATTTAGTTTCATCAGTTGATCATCATCTGGTGTGACAACCAAAGCACTTTGAAGTTTTGCAGAGATCCAGTTCAGAGGCAGCGGATGAAGCACATAGAGATCCACATGCACTACATTCAAGACTTAGTACATGAGGGGATCATCGACTTACAGTTATGTCCTTCAGCAGAACATATGGCAGACATTTTCACCAAGACCTTCACTGAGCATAAATTCCATTCTCTGTGAGGTCACCTTGGAGTGAAGGACACAGTTGCCTAGCAACTGTACTTCTTCTTTTTACATACATTGTACCTTGAGGGGGGGGATTCCCATGAGGTTTTCCCTCTTTCCTCACTTTATTTCCAGTGTATCTTTTGTACTTGGGTACCTAACATGGCCTCATTGTCGGGACCCAATCTTTATTTTCACCATAATGATGTTCAGGGGGGCTGTTGGAGTTACTTCACACACACCTAGGATTTCTTTTTCATAAGGTTTTTATTTGTTTATTAGTCATAATTAATCATTATCCAGTCTCCTATATTTTAGGAGAGAATATTCCACTTGGAGAATATTCTCTTTCAGTTCACACTTCAGTTTGACTAGTTGAATTGATTTTAGATGTTGCATTGGGATCATCACCATGTTAATTCGACCTTGCCTTGTATCATCACCAGAGTGACGCATTATCCTTGATTCCCTCAGTTAACTCCTCACTACTCTATATTCAGTCAGTTAACTAAAGACTAGTTGACTAGTTAACTCAACTAGGTGGTAGATCACTCTCGTAACTGCCTGAGAGACTAGAATAGGTGGCAGTTCACTCCTGTAATTGTTGGTGTGTTTCTAGACCACTCTAGACCACCACTATGGATACTTGGTTCACCTCAATTCGAACTCATTGAGTTATATAGAGTATATCATGTGTAAATTATTCATTATTCATAACAGTTAATGAGAATTCTTCCTTTCTTTCTCTCCTTCTTCTTCCTTTTCCAATTATCTCTGCAAATGTGTGTATTATTATTTAGCTAGATCTATTCTATGCAGGTTCAACACATTTACAATATCTAAGGAGGAGGTGATGAACTCAAAAAACTTACATATTATCACAAGGTCGGGTGCAGGACAAGAATTTAACACTCCACCACAAAATTACCAGAGAAATAAATCTAAATATTCCTAAACCCAGATAAAGAAGAGAAAATCATGAGAGAATCCCTTAACTTATTCAAGAATTCCTCAGAAGATAAAGAAAGATCGAGAAAATGAAATGAAGACACCATCGAAGAATTTTTGCAGCAAAGAAAAACAATCAATAGGTCGACTGTTGGACCTACTCAACATATTATGTGAATAAAAAGATGGTCAAAGACCAACCAAGGATGCAAATCACCTCTCTTATAACAACAAATATTACGATCAATGAGTTGACTTGGAGATTGAGGGAATAATGGTCAATTGGGTGGTCATTGATTTTGGTTCTCAAGTCAATATTCTACCATGAGAAACATGGATACGAATGGGTCGACCCAACGTAGCGCCCACATTGAACTATCTTAAATTAGTCGATCAAAGATTAATAGAACCAATTGGAATATTGATAAATGTCGACACTCAAATTATGGGAATAGTTACTTCATTCGACTTCAAAGTGATCAACCTTGTCAAAGGAATGCCATCATACGCAGATCTTGTCAGTCATCCATGGGGTCGATGAATGAAAGAAACTATCTCCCTTGAAAGAGATATAATTAAATTGAAAGGAAGTGGGAGAAAAATAATTATTCCCCTGGATCCGAAGGAAGGAAAACCATGGATGGAGTTGTGGGATAAAGATCAAGAAGCCAAATTCCTATGTCAAATAAATAACGAAAAAAAATATTATATAGAATCGACTGCAGAAGGAGAAATTTTGAGAGAATCTCCCATGTCGATCAGACATAATTCTAACTCTGCCTTATATAATTGGAAAATTGAGAATTATGAAGCACGTGTGAAATACTGTTGGTTTATTGAAATTATTCCAAAAAATCAGCTTAGTATGTGTTATTCAATCCATGTTGTACCAAAATTATATGAAAAAATAATTTGACAAACTCCTACCCTTATACTGATCGACAATCAAATAAACAAACCCTTACGATATAGTGAACGACATGGCCCTTCGACCCATGTTGAAGAGGTGACAAAATCAATAGGAGATCAAGGAAGAACACAGATCCTTGTGGAAACTTTCATAGACTAAGTTGCAATATGGTGAGAAAAACATTCCCCAAGATTACAAACATGGATGATAGTGTCGAAATACTTTGTGGAATGATTTGGAGACAAGAAAATATCCAAAACTGCAAATATTCCCACCTTCAAACCCGACTACGACCCAGTAGAACACATTCAACATTGCAAAAGAAAGTGGTGAAAAATAGGATATAAAGATGAAAGGGTATGGTGCCATACATTTCCAAGTACATTAGGATGACATAACAAACAAATGGTGTAAGATTGAAGAAGCATGCGGCCATACATCAAAATGGGTTGAAATTAAAGCAAATTGTGTACAAGACTTCGAATTCAATCCAGAAGAAGAACATTTGAGAGATGTAGCACAACAAATAAAAATATTTCTAAAAAATTATTCACCAGTTGTACAGAAATAAAAAGAAAATGTGTTGGTCGATGGAGGATCGGCATTGACTTGCAATTTTGTGTTGGTGGAAAACAAAGAAATATCGACTACACGGAGGATCCACATGGAGAATATAAAATGGCTAGGATAGAGCTTCCAGTGGAAGAAAGACCACCCATCACTGAAAAATCATGTGAATTCAATACTAAGTATAGCCACGGAACAAAAAGACGACCATGAACAACCTGACTTCCCAAAAATATTTATAAAAATTGAATAAGGAGAACGTTATCTCAACGAAGCTAAGCCACTAGAATGGATGCAAAAATCAAAACAAAGAAATTTGACATATCAAATGATCATAGACCAAAAATGGTACGAATAGGTGACTGTTGTTCTGACAAGAAAACATTCGACATAGTCAATCTACTAAAATAATATCAAGATGTTTTTGCGCGTGACTACAAGGACTTGTAGAAGAAATGGGCGAAATAAAGATTGAACTTATTCCAAGTGCAAAACCAATCAGAAAACGATCGTACAAGTTAGCGCATAAATATAAATTGATCATTCAAAAATATATTAAGGGAATGATACAAGCATGTATTATTTACCCTGTTGACAAGGCATAATGGGCAAGTCCCATGGTGATGCAACCAAAGAAACATGATCCTAAAAAATTGATATTTTTTGTCTATTTCTGGGGACTCAAAAAACATATTGTGACAGATTTGTTTCCCACCCCCTTTGTTGACGAAATCACCAATGAAGTCATTGGTCATGAATTTGATTCATTCACTGGCAGGTTCTCAGGATATAATCAAGTGCCAATAGAAAAAGAATATTAGTCAAAAACAACATTTGTGTCGAAATTTGGATCTTTCACCTACAGAGTTATGTCATTTGGACTAAATAATGTGCCAGCATTTTACTCAAGAATAGTGGTTAAATAATTCCAAGAGTATATCTATAAAACCATGGTCATATACTTCAACGACTGGACAATATATTGTCTATTCAAAAATCACATGCAATGTGTAACACACCCACTATCAAAATTTAAAAATTTTTTGGATTAATCTCCCACAAATGAGAAATCTCCACAAACCTGCATTAGCGAGATACCAATCCATGGTTCAATATCGGGTTTCAGGGTTTCCTATAACAAGGATTCGGCGCATATTCAATCCTGAAATGCCGATCTCCGATTTCGCGATATGATTAGGTCTTAATCAAACCGTCATTAATTAATTCTTTTAATCGCAGGTTTAGAGTTAAATTAATTGCGTCGGCTTTCGGGGTTCGCGACTCCGTAGTGCATGGACGCCTTGTCCACGAAACTCGCGATATCCCGATACCCGATGCCACCTGTCCACCGTGGAATCTTCCATAGGCCCCATTGTCCCTTGGCTTATCGGGAAATCGCATTTCGCGATTTCACAACCCCTGTTGCTATGTTCCGGGACTCCCGATGTCCCGATGCCCGATGAAGCCCTCTTGTGGAGATTTCACCGATGGCGCTAGGTGACTGCCACGCGTCCACTGAACGAGCGGTCCCGATCTTGTCGGTAAATCTTGGATCGCGATTTCGTGTGGCAAGAGTTTTATGTATGTGAAAACTCCGATATGCCGAACCCCGATTCCTGTAGATCCACGGACACATGTCCCTCAAATGATGGACAGTCTTGATTACCCTTCGTTGTTTCGAGGTTTCCAAAACCAACGTGCCTAAGTCTTCGGAATTCCCGATTTTCCGATGGGGCCAAACGTCGATGTTTCTCGATGGTTGCCACCTGTCCCACAGATGGACGGTTCAGATTGTATCGGAAAATCGCGTATCGCGATTCCATTGTGCACGAGTTGCATGACTCCGTAAATCCCGATGTCCCGAATTCCGACTCTCCGGGATCTCTCGCCACGTGTCCACGTCGATGGATGGTCCAGATCCGATCGGGAAATCGCGTTTCGTGATTTCAACATGCACGAGTCTCTTGTCTCCGGGAACCCCGATTCCCCGATCTCCGACTCTTCGGGATCCTCTGCCTTGTGTCCCTGATGTTTGGACGGCTCCGATCCTATCGGGAAATCGTGGATTGTGATTTCCCATTGCAACAGTTCTACACTCCTAAATTCCCCGATGGGTGAAATCTCGATGCCTCCCAGAATGCTGACACGTGTCCTGTCGATATCAACGGCTAGGATACATTCTCAGGATTTCGAGAACCACAAAGCCTCGGTTCTCAGACTTAATAAAACTCCGATGACCCTGTTATCCCGATGACTTCTCCGGGATGTTGACACGTGTCCTGCCGAGATCAATGGTTAGGATTCCTTCTCTGCACACTAGGGTTTAACTCTGGTGCAATTTCTCGAGATCTGACGACTGACGGGATTTTGTCCATCTTCTCTGTAAGATCACAATCGTCGATTTCTTCCTCTTTGAAGACCTTCTCGAGAATGGCTAAGTATCCCTTCTACAAGAGGGAATCTCTACTAGAGATCTATTCCAGGGCTTTCCTGGAGACGGATAGAGGAAATAGCTTCCCGAGGACGGGTTGGGTGCCTAACTTAGCTCAATCTAAGCATAACTAGACTTATTTATCAACGTAAGTCGTGCATGGTATCCTCTGTGATAAGCATATATCAACTTATTCCTATCAAACATTACGCGGACACTCTCATGCTGCAATCATTTACAATTTCACAGTTCTATGAGCTAATATCTACTCCTTACTATCAATTTCTACATAGACATTCTTACACAGGAAACATTTACAATTCCACAAATCTATGAACATATGTGACAGCATATAAATTTCAAGATGCAATATGAGAAAAACACTTATCAGAAATAACTTCAGCAATGGAAGCAACTGCTGAGAGGGGTGCTCGTTTCCACCCAACCATAGGCGTAGTGACTCCTACTGGATTTACCACTAGCCACCCCCGAGCTGAGACCACGATGTTCTGAGACTGCGTCTCTCTGTCTGCCAGTGACCAGGAGAGAAGGTTGCAATCCTCCCTCCCTGCTATCACTTACTCTGCGTAACAACTCCAGAGTTTTTCCCCTCGCATCCCCCCTTCAATCGCTTCTGCCATACGCCTTATCCTCTCGCGAGGTTTCCTGTGGCACGATTACCCTTGCACCAGTCAGTCATGATGGCTCTACGGATAGGCGGTTCACCTCCCCATCCCTCATCAATCCATCGACCTACTGGCCTGCAAGGCATTTATTTCAAGGCTAGCGAGCCGCTTTTGGTTCTCCGGGCCAGTGGAGTCCAAATAAGGTATTTAATTCTTGGTGGAAGTTAACGCCCCTTTTCCAGGTTCCCTCCACCACCATCGTGGTCTCTTTTCTGCATATCCCCTCTCAGCAATTCTGCAATAAATTCAAACTGCTATTTACATTCATTGACCTCTTCCTGTAGGTCCATTTACATCACATATTCATACTTATGAGTTTTGTCATAGTCCTTGGTCAGTTCAGTTATATTTACAATCTGGGGGAAACAGGGTGTTACACAATGGCTTCGACTTATGTTGGAACGATGCAGACAAATTCAACTATCATTAAATATCAAAAAATGTATATTCACCACACCTATTGGAATCGTGATAGGACATGTGGTATGTAAAGATGGGGTAAAGGTTGGCATGGCTAATATTAAGGTTATCCTTGATCTAAAACCACTCGTGAATAAAAAAAAAAATCAAAATTTTATTAGGTCATACTAGATATTATAGGAAGTTTATACGCTACTATTCGGACATCACCTTCCCAATGGATGAGCTCTTACGAAAACATGTTGAATTTAAATGGAGCAAAGACTACCAGGAATCCTTCAAATTCTTACAGAATAAGTTGGTCGAAGTTCCCATTCTAAAATTTCCAAACTGGTCGAGAAAATTTCATTTCAATGTTGATGCGTCCAATGTAGTTGTCAGGTCAATTTTAGCACAGCCATACGATGACACAATGGATCATCCAAATGTGTATGCAAGTCAAAAACTAAATAAGGCAGAAAGAAACTATTCGACTGCAGAAAAGGAAGCCATATCAATGATATTTTCTTTACAAAAGTTCCATCATTATTTACTTGCAAATCCCTTTACATTTTTTA
This sequence comes from Picea engelmannii, assembly GCA_009831015.1. Lineage (NCBI taxonomy): Eukaryota > Viridiplantae > Streptophyta > Pinopsida > Pinales > Pinaceae > Picea > Picea engelmannii. The sequence continues at coordinate 48,985 of ML815619.1, forward strand.
CAGACCATCAAGCACTGAAATACTTGGTCAATAAACCAGTTCATCAAGGAAAGATTTGTCATTGGTTACAATTATTTCAGGATTTTGAATTCTATGTAATCATACAACCAGGGAAAAAGAATGTTTGACCTGGTCACCTATCACAACTAGAAACAGGAGAAGACCCGAGAAGCATCGATGATGATCTTCCAGATGCACATTTATTTTGAGTCGAAGTTGCCCCTAAATATTTAGAAGACGTTGCCAACTTCCTAGAAGAAGGAAAAGATTTAGAGGACCTTCCAACAAAAAAAAAGAAAATTTTGGCCCTAATACTTGCACCTTTCACAATCATCAATGGATATTTATACAAAATGGGAATGGATGATGTTTTAAGAATATGTGTGCCAGAACAATGAAGCCCATGCAGGAACAGTCGGGGGACATTTTCAAGCCGACACAACAACCAGAAATATACTACAAGCAGGCCTTTGGTGGCCAACTTTGCATAAAGACTGTCGAGATCAAGTAAAAAAATGTAATAGTTGTCAAAGGCTTGGACGACCCTTGTGGAAAAATGAAATGCCACTAAGCTCAATCAACCCTAATCGAGCTTTTGAAATTTGGGTTATCGACTTTGTTGGGACATTTCCATAAAGGTCAAGAAGAATTAGGGATAAGTACATTATTACTGCGGTTGAATATGTGACCAAGTGGGAAGAAGCTGAGCTAGTAGAATCATATACTAAAGAGGTAGAAGAAAAATTCATCTGTGAAAATATAATTACAAGGATTGGTTGTCCATTGACACTAATAAGCGACCGGGGAACTCACTTTGTAAAGGAAAAAATTGAAGTCCTACTAGAAAAGAATTTAATCGACCATAGGGAAATGATAGCTTATCACCCACAAGCAAATGGGGCAGTCGAATCCTTTAACAAAACGTTACACAAAGGACTCAAAAATATATGTAGCATAAACAAAGATGTCTGGGATGACAAGATTGTTGCAATCCTCTAGGATTTCATATCATCATATAAACGATCAACTGGGAAGAGTCCGTTCAAGCTAGTCTATGGTCAAGAATTTGTTATCCCTTTACAATTTTGGACCAATTCCAACAGGGTTGCAGCCGTAGAAAAATTTGATGAGAGGAAAATTATGAACGACCGACTATACAAACTTAACAAGCTAGAAGAAGAAAGGTTAATAGTGATCCATCACCAAGAGGTGCAAAAGAAACAACAGAAAGTGTGGCATGACCGACACATAAAGAAAAAATACATAAAAGAGGGAGACTTATTCTTACTGTATGACAGTCACATAAAAGGAAAACCCAAAAATTGGAAACATCATGGCTTGGGCCTTATGTGGTGGAAGATATTTGACCGCCTAGAGTGGTCCAACTTAGAACATTATTGGGGAAACCATTTAAGAAATTAATAAATGGTGCATGTTTAAAGAAATATCAAGTGTAAAAGAAAAGAACCCTTCTAACAAATTATAGCATGGATTTACCAACAGAAACCGACTAAACCAACTAATCATACTTATGAGAAATAAACCCTGCTTAAAATTAATAAACAAAAAATATTTAGGCAAATTCAGGTATAGAAAATTGAAAAATGTAAAGTATTTAAAGGACACCCATAACACTAAAGAAAAGCAACAATAAAGTAAAATGGAGAGAGAAAGAATCCCTTGGTCGATCCCAAGACAAAGCAGTAGAATATATTCTCGATATGACACCCCATCGATCGACTTAAGACAAATACTCATAAGAAGAGAATCAAGCGAAAGGATAAATACGAGAGCAAGAGAGTGTGGTTCAAGAAAGTGTATATTAGGAGAGAATAGATCAAATGAGCATAGACCAAGAGAACATGAATCAATTTGGCATGGAAAAAGATAGCATCATTCAGACTCAGTTAAAATTAGCAAAATGAACGAGCAAACAAGCCATCAACAACATCGACTAAGTCAGTCCAATAATAAATATGGCTCAAGGATACCATTCGGTCGGCCCATGTATTGACCATGTATATACAGAGGAGATATCGTCGGTTAGGCCCAGGACAACGTTGACCAAGAAAACACTGACGTTGGTGGAGAAAGAGCATTTAATTTCGGACAGGTAAGGGTCGATGAGAGAATTAATGATGGAAATGATCATTGTACATTTGCTCACACAACCGTCGAATACACTGATACATGGGACAATCAACAACAAGATCTTGCAATTAATGATCGATGGGACATAAATGAATTCCAAACAAGCAACGATTTAAACGTCCACTCGCTCGAGTCACTCATACCACCAATATTTATGAAGGGAGAGCATGAAATACAAGAACAATTGGATGCATTGAACCTGATGCTCTCGCCACTAGCTATAAATATGGAAGAAGCATATGGATTTGCCTCATTGTTATTTTCACCTTCACAACTAATTATAGAGTAGAGCGCACAGCCGTTGAACTCATAAATTCAACAACCTTTCCCGAAACCAATAACCAGAATCCACAAATTTCAAGGATGAGAAGTCAAGTCAGCAACGCAATAAAAGGTTTAAGAACGAGGCAAGTTTTTGTTAGAGCGACTACGATGCCATTGCAAATCCGGATGAAAAATATTCGGCTATCGAAGATGAAGGAACCATATTGGAGCAAGCAATGAATAAACCTCACAAAATGGGCAATCTAGGAAGGCAGATGAAAAGCAGAAACCGAATTCCTGAAAAAAGAAATAATTTGACATATCCTTGGCACCCCGCAAGTAGTTGACATGGGTTGATGGAAAGGAGAAGTGGAAAAAATCATTTTTATTTGGTATCATCAAGGATACCTCTGGTTGGATTATCCAATAGAAATAACTGGCAAACTCATCTACCAAATTTTGGGCATCCCAAGGACAGGATAAGGTACCCAAGTCGGCCAACACTAACAAATGGATGTAGTTTTTGACAAAGTCGGTGATAGCCAAAAACTCTAAGGGGTTGTTGATCAACATAATTACCAACCTAAGAGCTCAATGGACTACCATAATAATTTCTATGTGCTTCACACCAGCAGTTTGAGCGTCCGACATAAAGATGACAATGGTCGAGGCAATCTATCATAATGCAGAAAGATTCAATTTGGCAGAACACTTGGGTGATATGATCAGATCCAATTGTAAGGAATTTCAAGATGCAAGAAAGGCCATCAAATTTCCTTCACTATTAATTTGGATAGAAATGGAACAATATGGGCATGGTGGAGAAGAAGTATTCACATATAAGAAAACCCCAACAATGGAGAAGTACATAGTCTTCTCTTCTATTCAAACAGGTACATCAAACTCACTCCCACCACAAGAGATATTCCAACTATGGGTTGAAGGCTTGAAACATAGTACTTGTTATCCCCTAGCCTAGGTATAACTAATGAGATCATGTCTCGAGGACCACAAGTCCTAGAAATGGAGTACCGAGAGTCAGAGGACTTAAGCATGGCCCCGGAGGGCCCCTCTTTTATTTAGTGTAGTCCATTTATCAGCAGCAGTAGTATCCATCCCACCAGCCTGGTCCTGAAGTAGTAGTAATTCTTTCTCCATGAGGAAATGAGTCAGGGTGTCATGGTATGTGTCACTCTAATTTTTAAAGCACTTGAATATGTTGCATTGGATTCTTCTTCATTTCATGACGTTTTCTTGGAAATTATGCTATTTTCCACATTCATACCTGGAAGGGTGACATGGTGCCCTAGTAAGTTGATCTCCCTTTAGGATGGGTTGCCACTGGGTGGGTCTATGAAAGGTCATCGTCTGTTCCATCCATACTTACCACTTTCCATATTTATTCTTCTCATCTCCCCTACCTTTGTTTGGGCATTGGGATTGGATACACTAGGAAGGGTTGTACCTTACCTCATGGGAAGAAGGGCATAAAGGCCTAGAGGGTAAAAGTAGCTGGAAAGAGTTAAAATCCAATATAGAAACCTTTGAGATGCTTTGCCCAGGGATCCCCGAGAAATAAGTGAAAATATTCTCAATAAGAAAAGGGGACCCATAAGATACATAAACACTCAAGGTACTATTTTATGGATAGGAGGTCTCATCACGAGCTAGCCTATTATGACCATGGGTATGTAGTAGTATGACACTACCACTTATATGGTCACCAAACTAGGGTAGTGGATCTTGGTGGCATATCCAAGAGAAAGAGGGTATCATCATGAGCCATCCTTCTCATCTTCGTGAAATATTTGTGGATAACGTTGTCACCTTTGGTCATCAAGCCATAATAGTGGCCCTCAACTATTCACTTGAAGCGCAAAAGAAAAAGATCAAAAGCAATAAAGCTAACATTAAGAGGCAATGAATGGGATAGGAAACAATATCATTTATGACAAGGTGCAGCTCACCCTCTACAAAGGCACCCACGGGTAAGATTTTACATTTCCCTATTATCCCATGCACCATATGCCCAAACGCTTACCCCATACCACCTCATACACTTACATGATATGGACTAGATCCCACCTGGGAAACACCCCAAACTTAAGAGAGGTTAGCCCAATAGAATGCCCTGCTATCTTCTCCAAACCTAACTTGTCAAATTGCATAACGCCTTTGAGCATTTGTTTGGGTTAAAGGGGGGTTGTATGCACATGTTTGGGTAATTTAATTATTGGATTTCATTTACATGTTATGATCCTCGTGACTTATGAACCCGTGGAGGGCGTACTTATTGTTGTTGCGGGAATTTTCCCGATGGACAGGTACACATGAGGGAATGATTAGCTCAGACCTTCATGGGGGACTTAAATCCCACATATGGATGTTGTAATCCTAGTCAGGGGTAAGAAGACGTTGAATATTTGCACCAGGAAGAAAGAAGGATGTTGCCTTTGGAGGCACCCTGACAGACCTAGACCCAAGGGGATCTTGCTCTTCCACATGAACGTTGGCCCTTGAAGGCCTAGGATGTCACCATCATGACCCTGGACGTCATCAATAGCTAGGGTTTTCATTTTGGAGGCATTTATGAGCCTAGTGTCACGTGTGGACTTCATATGGGGCCTTTGGAGGCCAAGCACCCTACCTTTTAGGCTCAACTTTCCACCTGAGGGCCTCAGCGTCACCCTAGAAGGGAATGACATCACCCTTGGAGGTGTCTTTAGGTGCTAATTAATTTTATTATGTCAAAATTGGATTTTATTGTAAATTGGCTAGGTTGGCCTTAATTTTGACCTAAAATTAATTAAGGGTCAATTTTTTGTATAAATAAGCATAAAGTACATTCATTTTTTCATCACAACTCTTCATACAAGAGGAGAGGTCTGAAATTTGCGCCCTAGTAAGGGCTATTAGCTAAAATTGTGAGGTGCACTCTTGTATAAGGCTAATTTTTGCAAGTTGGATCAATCTTGGAAGCTTTTATGGTGATCTTGCATGGTATTTTCATGATTATTCTTGGTGCAAGTAAATAAAATATGCATTTTTTGTCATCTATTGAATGGTTTATGTATGGTTTTATTTGATCATACAAGATTATGAAATTGCATGTTATACTTAATGCTTGAAGTAAGGAACTTAAATTTCTACTTTCTTACTTTCTATTTTCCAAGATTTTCATTGAATTTATCTAATGACTAGTGAAACCCTAGAGCCCTAAATTGCTAGCACTCTAAGGTTTTGACCTAGTTATATTTTCCTAAGTTTTATCCCATAAGAATCCTAAGGAGAGCAAGGAGTTAGGGCCTAGAATTTCCTACACCCTAGTGTCTTGTTTCTTGAGGTAAATGCATAGGAGGACTTAAGTTACTACTTATCCTATGCATTCTCCCTCTTAGACTTTTGTGCATTATCATAATTGAATTGTAGCCTTTGAATAAGTCGTCCTATTGACTCCATAAGCCCTAGAAGGAACTAGTTATTGCCTCTCTCTTGTTGAAGGATTTATTAAACACTCAAACACTCTTCTCCTAAGCTTTTACTAACTATTTATAACCCTATTTTATCCTAGATCACTAACTTATTTGTTGTTGTTATAAATGATTGCTACAGCCCTCTAAATGCAGCAAATTTTCTGCATAATTGACTTTGAATGCTAGCTAAATACTTCGGAAGTTGCTTATGACATTTTATTATACTTATTCTTATTAAATGTTATCTTTTCATTGTATTTTCAAGCAATTCTAAGGAGTATTTTTTGCATCTGTTACATTTTATCAATTGTTGTTGTAAACTTATTAATTGTTGCAAATTTATATCATCTAGCACTTACTTTCATTGTCCATTATCTCTTGAGGTGTTATTGTCATATTTGTACCTAGAATTATTGTGTATGCATGCTATATTGTCTTGTTCTAGGCAGGTACATCAAGCACTTCATTAACATCATCTTTGGGACATATATTTAGTGACTTTGGTAACCAGTGAGAGGGGGGAATATATCTTGAACATAACCCTAATTTTCCAGACCTTTAGGTTACTTGGAACGCCTCCCTGGGATAGACCTTTCATATCCATAAAAAGTGGGGATTTCCTATTAAGGTGACAGTGATAGAATATCATGTTTGTTACACCAATATCATTTAATTTCCTTGGGATTTGGGAAATTAAATATTGTGTGATAACATTTTTGGCTCCATTGAAGGGGAACATCAAGTCAATTTTCCTCGAACGACACTTTTTCGGTAAGCCTTTTTCTCAAATCCTTTCAATTTTCAAAGCTTTCTTGGTGACTCCACTGAGGGTGATTCCCTCTTTTCCCTTCGATAATCCCTAAAAGGATTATCTGACGACTCCACTAATGAATAAGCCAACCATGGCTTCTCAATGGGACCCAGGAAATTTTAAACCCTTGGATATGATTGAAATCCCAAGTTACCCTCAAGAAATGCCTCTGAGGTATGTAAAATGGCTCCCTAGATTCACTGATAGTGATGAAGAGAATGTTGAGGACCATAGGTGTGACTTTTGGGCCCTCTTTCAAATCCATTCTATTAGTGATGATGTTGAGTATCTGGCAATGAAGCTTTTCTCTGCCACTCTTCGTGAAAATGCCAGGAGATGGTATGATGGCCTCCCTGATGCTAGAATTACATCCATGGATCAATTAGAAGAGGTCTTCATCAAGAGATGGAATATCAAAGAGGATCCTATGGTTTTTCTAAACAAACTTAAGAAAATAAAGAAGAATGAGGATGAGACTGTTATGGGGTTCCATACTAGATTCCGGAAGATGTCATGACAACTCCCTAGAACCTATCGTCCTGGACCCCAGTTCCTCATTTTCCTCTATACCAAGGCATTCTCAGGACTATCAGGATTCCTTCTTGATAAAAAGGTCCCAAGGTAAATCCAATAAGCTTATGACATGGTCACAAAAATTGAATCCAACATCTTCTCTCCAAAGAAGAACAATCCTTTGTTCCCAAAGTCAATTGGTGAGCCCAGAGATATGCCATATATTCTTTGGAAAATACCTTTCCTTGAGACCTTTGTTGAAGAATTCTCGAAAGGTTTGGAGCAAGGCATCGGTCAACAAGAGGTTGAGGAGAGGGATATTGATGAAGGTTACCAATCCCATGGGGAAGAACAAGAATTTACTCATGCTTCTAGTAAGGATAATGAGGACCTGGTTAAAGAGCGAGAGCCTGAAGATATAAAACATGATGATGAAGTATTAATGTGTGCTCCTCCCTCTGATAAATCCATCTGAAATCCTATTCCTCCTGCACAAGAAGAAGAGGATGAGGTTAGTCACTTTCCTTTTCAGGTTTTTGATGATACCTTATTCTAGATTCATAAGGTGAAGAAGAAAGGGAATCCTTGGATGAGCTAGATCCTCCGTATTATGAAGCTAAAGATGTAGGGGCAAGTCATGAGGATGAGGCATTGATGCTTACTCTTACATTTGATGAAGTTATCCAAATCTTCGATGCTCTTTCACAAGAAGAAATGAATACGGTAAGTTGTTTCCATTTCCAATATTTTGAAGATGCTTTATTTTGTGATTTGGAAAGTGAAGAAGTGTTACAGGAGCCCTTGGATGTTTTAAGCCCTGTGTGTTATGATAAAGGTAATGACATGGTTGATAATATTGATGAGTTCATACATGTCGGGAAACGTAAATGGGATGTGACTGGATATGATGGGGACCCTATTTACGACATTGACAGTCATTTCCAAATGTTGCCTTTACAGCACCCAAGAGTGACTTAGGAGATGATGTAGTTACATATGTTTTCCAAGCATCCAAGAGTGACCTAGTTGTATCTTGAAAATTTTGATGAGTATTCCTTTGAGCACTTGGATTTATTCTATGAAGAATATTATCAACCACCATTGTGCTCAGATATTGATAAGGATAAGGGTGTTTCTTACTTGAAGCAGGGTACTTGTGACAAGGTTTTCCATCTTCCTTCAACTACTTTACCTCGCTATGTCACCAAGGGTGAAGTTGGGAAACATGTCCCTTGTCTTGAGTTTTATCCGGGTCAAATCCTTCTTTTAGAATTCAAGGGTAGGTTGAATACCTTAAGAAGAAGTTTTTTATCTCATTCTTTCAGCTTTCCCTTAAAAAATTGCCAATTATCCTCTAGATTCTTGCTAGTCCCTTCCCAGGCCTCAGGATGTGATGATGTCTAAGGTAGCCAACCTTCATACTCGTTGAGTTAGTATTTTTATCCTTTGATTTTTCACGATCCCTTTCTTATATGGATTGAGCACTTTCCTAGTAGTGTGACTTGGCATAATTTTGTCCCTCCCTCCCGCTTCCATGAGCTAGAATTTAGGATTTCCAATAATATGATATGTGCTCTAACTCATGTTATTTTTGTGCTTAACTTGTCATTGTTTGGTTTATGATGAAGCACAGAGGCGGGTATTATGAGATATTGCTAGGATGGTTTCACTGGTTAGTTGACTACACCTAGCATTCAACCAATAGGGAAGTAGAGGTAGGTAGGAATTTGCATCCATTGTACATACCATTTGCATTTCATATTAGTATGGTTATAGTTGCATTTTCATATTGTATTGTTCCATTATGTATATATGTATGCTAATGATTATATGCTAGATTAGACATGATCTTTATTTGTTTATATGAACAAGGGGTGATATGACCACCCTAAGGATTAGTAATATCCTTTGTTGATATTTAGCAGTCATAGGTCATACCAAATATGTTGAGGTTCTCATGTGCTCTACGGTGAGAACATTTCCCTGAGTTGGAGCCATATGTTATCCCCTATCCTAGGGATAACTAAGGAGATCATGACTCGAGGCCCACAGGTCCTAGACATGGAGTATCAAGAGTCGGACAAATTAAGCATGGCCCTGGAGGGCCCCTCTTTTATTCAGTGTAGTCCATTTGTCACCAGCACTAGTATCCATCCCACCAACATGGTATTGAAGTAGTAGTAAGTCTTTCTCCATGAGGTAATGATTATGGGTATCATGGTATGTGTCACTCTAATTTTTGAAGCACTTGAATATGTTGCATTGAATTATTCTTCATTTCATTATGTTTTCTTGGAAATTATGCTCGTTGCCTCATTCATACCTAGAAGGGTGACATGGTTCCCTAGTAAGTTGATCTCCCTTTAGGATGGGTTGCCACTGGGTGGGTCTATGAAAGGTCATCGTCTGTTCCCTCCATACTTACCACTTTCCATCGTTATTCCTCTCATATCCCCTACCTTTGTTTGGGCATTGGGATTGGTTACACTAGGATGGGTTGTATCTTACCTCGTGGGAAGAAGGGGATAAAGTACCAGATGGTAAAAGTAGCTGGCAAGAGTTAAAATCCAATATTGAAACCTTTGAGATTCTTCGCCCAGGGATCTGCGAGAAATCAATAAAAAGTGTCTCGGTAAGAAAAGGGGCCCCATAAGATACATAAACACTCAAGGTACTAGTTGATGGATAGGAGGTCTCATTACGAGCCGGCCTATTATGACCATGGGCATGTAGCGGTATGACACTACCACCTATCTGGTCACCAAACCAGGGTAGTGTCTCTTGGTGGCATAGCCAAGAGAAAGGGGGTCTCATCACGAGCCATCCTTCTCATCTTCGTGTAATGTTTGTGGATAACGTTGTCACTTTAAGAACATCATGTAAAAATTAACCATTAACAATACCATTCATCATCACAAAAAAATACATACACAGAACACAATGATTTTTATGTGGAAACCCAATTGGGAGAAAACCACGAAATGTTTTTCTTATATCATGTTAAGATTACATTCATATGAAGCACCAACTTCCAAGATTATCCAGCACCAACTGGAAGGAGGCACCAACCCCCTTATTTATAGGCACCAACCTGAAGGAATATCCAACTCCCTAATTTACCAGCACTGACTAGAAGGAGGAACCAACCCCCTAGATTTACCAACTCCAACTTGAAGGAAGCACCCACTCCATAAAGAACAGGCACCAACCTATTGAATAAAGACACCAATATTATCAACTAAGAACCAACTCAATAAGATATCACCAATACAATATATTCATACATAGAGTACTTTTGACTTCACCTACATGCTTCATTTCGTAGACAATCCTTCAAATCCTAGTAAGCCTCATGGCATCATTCCCAAAATGTAATCACTAATGGAAACATTCGTTCATGGAAACATTGATCCGAATTTATGAGAAGATTGAAATAAAAACATAGATGTATAATATTAACATAGAGATACAGTGGAACATAGATTGATTATCTAAGTTTTTTTTTTTCGCGATTGTGGAAGCTCGCGCAGCCTGGTGTGTTAGGGTTTAGTCACCATGGCTGGTCAGGGAGGGGAGCCGCCGCCCCCTCCATCCCCTGCCTCCTCCTTTCGCCGACTGGTAGAGGCATGCACCAAGCATTCGACCACAGCAGAAGCCCCAAGCTTTGTCAAGAAGTTGAAGGATATTCCCGAAATAGATCTCCCTCCTGATCAACCGATGAAAATCGCCCTCTCCCTCTCTGAACGCGGCCTCATCGGTCAATTCATGGGCCTCTGGCCCTCCGCCAGATCCACCGAAAACTGGATCCAACGAAACTGGAGACCGCTGATCACAAACAGTGTTACCAGCTACGCGGTCGGACGGGGATATTTCATCTTCGAATTTATATCCCAGGAGGATAGAGATCTAATATTCAGGAACGGCCCTTACTTCATGGG
>ML815619.1:65532-93690 GCA_009831015.1 Picea engelmannii
CGACCCTGGCAAACTTGCAGCAGATGCTAGAGCATCAACTGGATTTCTTGGAAAATCTGGATGTGGAAGCAGGCCGTCGGCTCGAACAGTTGGAATCAGACATAACTATGACTAAGATCGGGTTTGCCCAGGAATTAGACAAGTTGAACCAAGAGTTAAAGAGCCCACAGCAAGGCTTTGATGAAAGAATGGAGGAGCTGGAGGCCAAAATGGCCAAGCTCAACAGCAACTGGAATGAGGAAGATCCAAAGTAATTTTCAGAATTAACTGTCTTTGTAACAAGTCTCCAGCAGTCTGGCAATAGTAGCCATGGCTCTAAATAAGTAGATTAGTATGTACTTAGGTTTCTGAAGTTGTAGGCATCTATGTTTTCATGGCTAAAAGTACCAAAGAAACAATGGGCATTTTGTAATCTGAACCAGTGGCTCTGCCACATCCTTTAATATAAATTCATATCCGCTTTTGTTAAAAAAAAACATAGAGATACAGTGAATAATGACATAGATACAGTAAAACTTGACTTCTATTAAATAAGAAATATGTTGAAATTGTAAAAATGCAGACTAAAACAAGCTTTCTAGAATGGTGGGAGATTATCTATGAGAAGAGATGTGACGGATATGATCATTTACAAGAAAATGATTACAATGAGGCTCCCAAATTCCTTTTTCATCAAAAATGAATTTAAAAACCCTAGACATCCAAAAAAAAACCTAACCCTAGGATATGAAGCGCCAAAAGTCATGTGGGCCTTATTGGAGTAAGTTGGTACATCAACTTCTCGAGGTCGTAACTTTTGCATACGATATTTGTTTTAGGTGCACGATATCATGTTGGAAAGGTATATCTGAGGACTACACATTATTCCATCACACTCTAACTCTATTTATAGTGTGATTTTGGTGGGCCCAAAAAACGTTGTTTAGGGCCTCAAAATGGGCCTGGAAGTTTAGGACCCGAAAAGCTAGAAAAAAACTTCCAAGATAATAAAAAATAAAAATAAAAAAAAAAAATAAAAAAAAATAAAAAAATAAAAAAAAACGTAACTGCCAAGATTAAAGTTGTATGTGATCCAATGAGAAGAGGTGGTTGGAAAATGATATCGACATGGATTAATCCTCCCTCCTTAGGAAGCAATGGTGTCCATTTCATTGAGTTCCCCATCAGATGATGAAACTTATGTTGAATTTGGCCCTGGGTGAGCCACTTGCTTTGCTACAAGAGTTGCCTCACTTTGACAACCTAATATAGATGAATTTGTTGTTTTCGAATGCCCTTGACCTATGTTTCAACTATATGGTTAGTGGATGTATGTTCCATGCAGTCAAGGTTGAGCTCTCTCAGTTTTAATTGTTCTGCTATCTCTAAGGTGTCCAATAAGGGTGGAAATTATGGTTGAAGGAGGTCCACATTAAACATTGGGTGAAAGACAAGGAAGAGGGGAATGTTGAGCTCAAAATCATTGTCACCCAAAGCCTTAGTGATGGTGTAAGGTCCATATCATAGTGGACGAAGCTTCTGATGGAGTCATGTAAGGTGTTCTTTCTGCAAGTGAAACCAAACTTTATCTCCCACCTAAACTTGTGTGGCACCCGGTGTTGATCAAGGCATTTCTTGTACTTGGCATTGGACTTCAACAAAATATCCTGAACCTGTTGGTGGATTTTCTAAATTCATTCAATGAACTGGGTGGATTTTTCGGCTTCATTTTGTGCATGGGATTATTCTGCATGTGTAGACGCAAGGGGTAGTGCAACATCCATGGGACCCAATGGTTGAAATCCAAACCCTTCCTGAAATGGGTTGTGGTCAATTGAGCTATGTATCGCTCTATTGTAACTGTGTTGAACATAGGGAAGACTCTCATCCCATGTGCGTGGATGCTTGGAATTTTACATGTAAAAAATATGCATGATCATCATGTTGACGACCTCGGTTTGGCCATCTATTTGGGGGTGGAAGGTCATGGATTTGGTGAGCTTGGTGTCCAGTTGTGGCCAGAGGCTCGACTAGAATGTGTTGAGGAACCGGATGTCCCAATCGAAGATGATGGTTTTTGTATCCCAAAATGTAACCACATTCATTCGAAGAAGAGATTAGCAATGGCCTCTATTGTGATGCTCTTCTTGCATTCGACCAGAATCGCCATCTTGGAAAATCAATCAACCACTACGAAAACACATCCATTTACCTACTTGGTTGAAGTAAGGCCTGACATGTAGTCCATCGATATGAATTCCCAGGACCTATCAGGAGTAGTTAGAGGGGTGCACATGCCTTATTTCTTAATGTCCAGTTTGGAAATGGTGCAGGTCATGTAGGACCTGATATACTTGTTGACATATTGTTGGAGTTTCGTCCAATAGAAATGTTGTTGTGGAACTTCCATTGTCTTCTCTATGCTGAAGTGTCCTTCCACCCGACTGTAGTGAGATTCCCAAATCAACTTTGCTCGCTCGCTTGATGGAACACAGAGATGGACTAGATGGCACAAAAACTTGTCCTACAGATGAAAATCAGTGATAGTTGTGTTTTTTCCCAACATCTGGTAGGTAGTGGTGAAGTTAGGATCTCACTCGTAGAGTTGGGGCCATCCATAGGTATCATGTCCGCAGGAGTGTAGCACCATGGTTAGTGTGGAAACTGGAGGTTGGCTGAGGCATTAAGTAACGTGGTTGGTGCTCTTTGTCTTATACTTGATGTTGAGATTGAACAGTTGCAAGTATGTGGACCACTTCTGATGGAGGTCATTCTACAATTTACCTTGTTTCTACATGAACTGCATAGGTTTATGACCAGTGTGGATGATTGTCTCCTTCCTGAGAATTTAATGCATCCACTAACATTAGGCTTGTATAATTGAGTACATATCTTTTTCGTAATTGGGGTACTTACGGATAGTATCTGGTAGCGTCTCAATATGATAGGCCATGGGATGTCCATGTTGAATGAGAACTGTGCACACAACATAGTCTGAAGCATTTGTCTCAATCTCAAAAGGTTGTTGCAAGTCGGATAATGAGAGCATCAGGGTTGAGCACAAGTGTTGCTTCAAATCATCGAACACTTTATGTTGTGAATGGACCCACACAAATTTTGTCTTTCCACCACCCCTAGTAACTTGGCTAAGGGACCATGCAATGTCAGAGAATCCCAACACGAACCTGCGATAGAAATTGGCAAGGCCTAAGAATCTCTGAAGCTCAGTGAGTGTGTTTGGGGCTGGATATTCATGGATGACCTGGATATTGGATATATATACATGCACCCCATGCTCATCAACAATGTATCCTAGGTATTGGACCATGTTCATGTCGAAGGAGAATTTTTCCAAATTTTCATATAGCTTGTGTTGTCGCAGAGTGTGTAGAACCTGTTGAATGTGGTGCAAGTGTTCCACCGATTTCTTGTCGAATATGAAGATGTAATCCAAATACAACATCAAAAAACAATTGGTGAAAGGACGCAATATATCATCCATCATCCTAATGAAAGTTTCTGGGGAATTTTTCAAGCCAAAGGGCATGACCAACCATTCAAAAAACGTTCTTTGGACTTGAAGGTAGTCTTCCATACATCGGTCCACTCTATTGGGACTTGGTGGTAGCCGAACTTCAAATTAATATTACTGAAGTATTTTTCCCCCTTGAGTTGGTCAAGGAGATCATCAATTCGAGGAATTGGGTATCAATTCCTGACTATGATTTTTTTAGGGCCCAGTAATCAATGCAGAGTCACCAAGACCCATATTTCTTCTGCACAAGAATGATTTATCTTCCACAAGGTGATGAGCTTGGGAGGATGTGCCCCATTTCGAGAAAATCTTAGATATAATGCTTATTTTCCTCATTTTTTGATAGAGAGCAGTGATAGACTGGCCCATTGGCTAGCAGTGTGTTGGGGATCATATCTATTAAGTGCTTGACCTTCCAGTACAGAGGTACCTGAGTAGGTGAAGAGAATATGTCTTTTTAGTACTCCATGACCTTATCCACTTGCTTCTGCTACATGGAGACACATGTCGCAGAGGCCATGGATGTGGCTGCAACCTTCCACACACTTTGAGTGTGAATCGAAAAAAAGAGAAACTTCTTGGTCTGAGAGATGACCTTCATTGCATTGCTTGGTAGATATCAAAGAAATGGAAGTACATGGGACTACCTCTGGTATCATGTATAATTTCATGTCCAAAGTAATTAATTCACTATGAGGCCTAGACTCATATATAGCATGAAGTTTCCATAAACAAGTTTGGCCCAAAAGAACATCACAAAATTCAAGGGGGTCGACATCAAATAATACCCCATATTTGAAGGGATTCATACCGTAGGTCAAGCGGCATTGTTGGTTGACGCGAAGATTACTCTCTTGGTGGATCCATCCGATGGTGTACAGTTTTGGGTGTGGTGATGTCAGTAGGGCCAACTGCTTGACAACCTATGCTAAGATGAGGTTCTTCTGGCTACCTATATCAACGATGAAGTGCAGTGAATTACCCTTCACCCACATCTTTGAATGAAAGAGGCGCTCACATTCCTATGGTTCATTAGGTTCGTCATGTTGGACCTTAGTGGTGGTAGCAACGGTGGCACTGGGTTTTGCGTCAATGATCCATCTCCCTTTTTCTGGTTCTAGCTCAGAGTCAAAGCCTGCATATGATTCATAGGCTTTCAGCTCAGCCACCAATGACTGCTTTGAGCAGCATTCAACAGTGCTATGCCAAGGGATCTTATGGAACTCGCACTATTTCTTAGTGTCTTTCTTTGTCTTCCCATTGTCCTTCTTTTTTTTTTTTTGGACCAGTTGTCTTGAGGTTTTCCATCCTTTCTCTTCCATTTATTCTTTGGGTTGGGCCACCTTATCCTTGCTTCTGTTGTGAGTGGTTTTCATATCCAAACTGTCGCATCTTTTTTTTAAGATTCTTTTATATTTTGAAAGTATATCGAGAGGTCGCACCCCAGGATGAAATGTTCAAAAAATCCATTTCTATCTGGATGTATCTATGCATACCACCAGGGTACTTGAGCACTATATATCACTCAGATTCTTTGATACCCATCTTGGTGCGCAAGGTATGGAAGACATTTGTGAACTCTGGCACTTTTTGGTCTCTTTCGTGCCGCAGTGTGGTCCATCTTGTATATAAGTTGTCATAACTTCCAACAGGGTAGTATTTTTCCTTAATAGCATCCCTAAAGGAACCCCAAGTGGGTGAAACTACAAATAATTTAGATCCCTCTATTTCCTTTTGCTCGCAGAAAGTCTCCTACCAATATTTGACATGAGGGACAGCCTTGAGGAGTGCAAATGTAATATTTTCTCTATGAAAAAGTTGTGGATAGAAAAATACCCTTCTAGAAGGTTTAACCATTTGTCTACCACATACCCATATATTTGACCTTCAAATATAGGAATATCAAAGTTGATCTATACCTTGAAGGGGCTGGCACCTTCGCTTGAGGTAGATGTGTCGTTTGTTGGCAGTAGTCGAAGGATTTGTACAAAGTTATACATCATCTCACTCCTTTTTCACGAGAGGGATTCCTCAAGCAACAGTTTAAAGGGATATCTTTCCCCATCGTCTCCTTTTTCTTCCCCCATGAGAGGTCGTCGGGTTCAATGATGTTGATCTTGCAAGGGCTTAACTAGTTCGAGTTTTTTAGCACCATGATTTTCATAACTAAGCCTAGAGGTTTGTCAGCAGTTTGCAAAGTCATGCATGTTAGAACCAATATTGTTTTTATGCTTGGCATCATCTAACATTTCCAAGGATCGGTTTCAAAGGGAAGCTTTATCATTTATTATTTCCATTTCCATTTGCAACTGCACGCTACAAAATTTGTTATGCATCACGCAGAGGATGTTGTCGTGCATAGAATGTTGGCATGCAAAGGACGTTGTCACACAGAGGATGTTTTCATGCAGAGAATGTTGTCGTGCAAAGGATGATGTCGTGCAGAGGATGTTGTGGCATAGAGGATGTTGTCGTACAGAGGATGTTGTCACACATAGGATGTTGTCGCGTAGAGAATGTTTTTGTGCATAGGATGTTGTCGTGCAGAGGAGGTTGTCGCGCATAGGATACTATTGTGTAGAGGATGTTGTCGCGCATAGGATTTTTTTGTGCATAGGCTATAGGGCGTGTTGCGCAAACGATTGCTTTAGTAGTCAAATTAAAGATCACTTTCTGACCAAATGGAGAGGAATTTTGAAAATCCCCAAGAGTTTTTTGTCGAGGACAAACCAAATAATAAAAACCTCTCTCATATTTGAAAACCATTTCATATTTTTGGACATTCGAAGGAATGTTTGAGCCCCATTTTTCCATTTTCATGATTTCCTGTCCGAGACATGTATTTCGGCTAGATAGAGACAAATTTCATGAAACCGAGAGAGTTTTTTTCTTTATAACAAACCTAACTACAAAAACTCTCATTTTTTAAAAATTATTTTTTATTCGTGAGATATGATGTCATCTTTAACGCCTATTTTCCCAGTTTGTTGTGCAATCCATTGCATTTTGTTGTAGGTTATTGTTGCGTAGAAGACTTGTTGTGCAGGGGTGACAGAGTGTCCATAAATGCACATGATGAATTATCACAACCATATGGTTGAATTTTGATCATGATCAATGATTGTAAATAATATTTCGGTTATGATTGTGATTTGGCAAAGTTGGGTTTTCTATTTTTAGTAAATCCATTGAATTTATTGTTCTCTTTCAAAGAAATCGGATCCATGATTCTAGGAGAGAGTAGTTCGACCCTAGAATCCAAGGGTGACATTACTTTTCTATATATGGGGATCATTTTCATATTAAAGGGGTTGGTTGGAAAAACAATGTAGACAGTGACTATTGAATGTATCTTTCGAACTCGATTGAAACTTAATGTAAAGGTCATGAAGCATTGACGAAAAGATTCTAATGGTATCAGTTTGATCTATTGTACTCTCTCTTTGTGTACATGCTTCCATGTGTTCTTTATATTAATATCTATATTTTGTCTAAATCGGAACGTGATTTGAATCTAGAATTCACCATGTGGTGCTCTACATTCGCGTCATTTAGATGATTGTGTTTCTTCTAAGTGAACTCTGAATTCATCCCCAGTGGTGCTCCGAGTTGCTTCATGTGTTTTTCTCTTGCCACGCACAACGATTTTTAACTAAAAGATTGTTTCCTACTTAGCCTTTATCCTCTCAAGTTCAGTCACTAAGTCATTTTTTTCTGTCGTTTTCTTAAATTGAATCTATATCCCGAGGTCTTTCTTTCTTTCACCAATAGAACCAGAAATATTATAAAAAAGTGTTAAATCTAGCCAACAGTTTAAATCCATAACCTATACAGAGACGAAGTCTCAGAGAGAGCCCTCTCTAGGTCGGAAAGGCTATTTTCTGGCCTCAAAGTTGGTTTGTAGGTTGCCTATGTCATTCGTTTTCTCAGTCGAACAAAGTTTACAGAGCGCTAACATTATGGCGTCGGTGTCGGGGAAAGAAGGTGAAATATTCCCTGGGAGAAACGACAAAGTTCATATTTGAGTATTGATGGTGAAAAGTATTCATACACAGAAAGGATGTACATCATTCACTTGGCGACTCCATTTTTAAGAATCTAGAATTCAAAATTTTCATGGCAACTCCATTGTCCAAAGACTCAGTAGCCTGAAGATTTTATTGGGGACTCCAATCGAACTTCAGATGTGATTCAGAGACTCCATTGGAGGACGAGATCCATTGACAAATCTATGAAAGGACATCAAGGGAGAAAACAAGTACCTAAAGTTGATTTTTTTCCAAGACATAATATTTTTTGTTACTAAGTACCTTTTGTCCTTTCCTAAACATGCTAAACAAATTTTCCTTTACCTGCTGCATTCAAATGATGATCATGAGAATCTTGCAATTGTATATCCTCCTCCTAAATTTGTACATATATCTCCTCAGATTATCACCGATTTTAATCAAAATATTCCATCTGAACCATGTGATGACCATGTCCAAGTTGATGAGCCTCATGAAACCAAGGTCGATGTCTCACCTCTTGTACTTGATCCAACACCCTCCAAGATTCAGCATAGATACATTCCTTTTAAATTACCTCACATCCTTCATGATTTTCCTCCAAAGCACTATAAGTACCTACCTATGTTTGATGGAGAACCTAATTCCATAACATCTGGAAAAAACATCCAAGATTTTGAACATTTTATAGATTTGTTTGAGATTGATCATGATGATGTTTTTATGAGGGCCTTCTCTCAATCCTTGAAAAGGGATACCAAAGACTGGTTTAAACATTTGTAGCCAGAGATAATTATCTCATGGAAGGAATTGAAGAATGTTTTTTTGAATTTTTGGGGCAAGAAGAAATCTTTGGATCTACAGCTTACAGAGTTCTATGCCTTAAAAAGGTAGATCAATGAAACTATTTTTACGTTCAGTAGATGGTTTTCTAGTATTTATTACAATTTGCCCAAAGAAATTCAACCCATTGAAGTTGCTTCCATGGATCACTGTTACAAGCATTATGATCTCAAGCCCGAGGTTAGTATTCCAAAGTTCATCCTACCAATAGAAAATGAATCTTCAGTCAGCAAACAATCCTCATGTCGAAATAAAGATGTTGTTCAAAAACTTTTTTATGACATGGACAATGTGAACAGTCAAAAAGAACCATTTAAAGATTATCTCATTGTTGGTCATAAAGAAGTGATAGTTGCTTCTTCTCTCAAATATCCTTTTGCAGCTCTGCTTAAATCTTCAATTGAAATGAGCTATGTAATGTTTGAACATGAGGATAGTTTCAAATGGTGGGATAACTTTTCATATTTCAGTCTTGACTTTATGACTGGAGGAGCTGAAAGAAAGTTGCAGTCAAGAAACCATTTTCTTGACTATCTTCCTTGAAAATATGGGATTACTTGATTTGGCATTTTTGCTTAGTAAAGTAGGGTAGGTAGGAGTATGAATAAGCTTGGTTCTACGAGTATTTCTTTCAGTAATATGCAGTTTTCATTTTCAGTAGTTTCTATATTTTAGTTTGGAGCACATACAGTTTTGGGTTTTCAGTGGATACAGGTGACAGGTCAGAGCATATTTTTCAATGGTTTGGGGATAGGCTGATGGAAAACGAACATGGTCTACTATTCTTTTCTACCTCATAGGGAGGATAGTATCCCCATTGGAGCCAGTTGTTAGCACCATGATTTTCATAGCTAAGGCTAGAGGTTTGTCAGCAGTTTGCAAAGTCATGCCTGTTAGCACCAATATTGTTTTTATGTCTGGCATCATCTAACATATCCAAGGGTCGATTTCAAAGGGAAGCTTTATCATTTATTATTTCCATTTCCATTTGCAACTACACACTGCAAAACTCATTGTGCGCTACAAAATTTGTTACACGCCACGCAGAGGATGTTGTTGCACAGAGAATGTTGTCACGCAAAGGACGTTGTCGCGTAGAGGATGTTGTCACACAGAGAATGTTTTCATGCAAAGGATGTTTTCACGCAGAGGATGTTGTCGCGCAAAGGATGTTGTCGCGTAGAGGATGTTTTCGTGCATAGGATGTTGTCGCGTAGAGGATGTTGTCGTGCATAGGATGTTTCCGCGCAGAGGAGGTTGTTGCGCATAGGATTCTATCACATAGTGGATGTTGTCGCACACAGGATTTTCATGCGCACAGGCTACAGGGCACACTGCGCAAATGACTGGTTTAGTAGTCAAATTCAAGATAAATTTTTGACCAAATGGAGAGGAATTTTTAAAATCCCCAAGATTCTTTTGTCGAAGACAAACCAAGTAATAAAAACCTCTCTCAAATTTCAAAATTGTTTCATATTTTGGTAGATTCGAAGAAATCTTTGAGCCCTATTTTTCAGTTTTCATGATTTCCTGTCCGAGACATATTTTTGCGACACGTATTCCGGCGAGCTGGAGACAAATTTCAAGAAACTGAGAGAGTTTTTTTTATTTATAACGAGCTTACCTAAAAAACACTCTCTCATTTTTTAAAGATATTTTTTTATTCGTGATATATGATGTCATATTTAACGCCTATTTTCCCAGTTTGTTGTGCAATCCGCTGCGTTTTTGTTGTAGGTTATTGTTGCGTAGCAGACTTGTTATGCAGGGGTGAAAGAGTGTCCAGTAATGCACATGATGCCTTATCACAATCATATGGTTGAATTTTGATCATGATCAATGATTGTAAAGAATATTTCGGTTTCGATTATGATTTGCCAAATTCAAGTTTTCTATTTTTAGTAAATCCGTTGAAGTTACTGTTCTCTTTCAAAGAAATTGGATCCATGATTCAAGGAGACAGTAGTTCGACCCTAGCAGCCAAGGGTGACATTAGTTTTCTATATATGGGGATCATTTTCATGTAAAAGGGGTTGGTTGGAAAAATAGTGTAAACGGTGACTATTGAATGTAGCTTTCGAACTCGATTGAAACTTAATACAAAGGTCCTGAAGCTTTGACGAAAAGATTCTAATGGTAGTAGTTTGATGTATTGTACTCTCTCCTTATATACGTGCTTTCCTGTGTTCTTTATATTCATATCTATATTTTGTCTAAATCGGAACATGATTCGAATCTAGAATTCAACGTGCGGTGCTCTATATTCGCGCCATTTAGACAACTGTATTTTTTCTAAGTGAACTTTGAATTCATCCCTAGTGGTGCTCCGAGTTGGTTCATGTGTTTTTCTCTTTCCACACACAACGATTTTTAACTGAAAGATCATTTCCTACTTAGTCTTTATCCTCTCAAGTTCAATCACTAAGTCATTTGTTTCTGTCATTTTCTTAAATTGACTCCATATCCCGAGGTCTTGCTTTATTTCGCCAATAGAACCAGAAATATTGTACAAAAGTGTTAAATCTAGCCGACAGTTTAAAGTCATAACCTGTACAGAGACGAAGTCTCAGAGAGAGCCCTCTCCATGTCAGAAAGGCTAGTTTTCGGCCTCAAAGTTTGTTTTTAGGTTACCTCTGTCATTTTTTTCTCAGCCAAATGAAGTTTACAGAGCGCTAATAGAGTCTCAACTGCTTATACCCTGACCTCGTTGGGGACATGCACCAAGAAACAAATGAAGAGAATACCGCTATGATACCAATGATACGAATTTATGGGAAGAACGAAATGAAAACACATATATATAATATTAACACATAGATATTGTGAATAATAATAGAGATACATTAAAACTTGACTTCTATTAAATAAGAAATATGTTGAAATTGTAAAAATGCAGACTGAAACAAGCTTGCTAGAATGGTGGCAGCTTATCTTTCAGAAGAAATGTGACGGTTATGCTCATTCACAATAAGATGAGTAAAATGAGGCTCCCAAAGTTATTTTTACATCAAACATGAATTTCAAAACCTTAGACATACAAAAAAACCTAACCCTAGGAGATAAAGCACCAAAAGTCATGTGGGCCCCATTGGGATAAGTTGGTACATCAACTTCTTGGGGTTGTAAATTTTGCATATGATCTTAGTTTTAGGGGCACAATATCCCATTGGAAATTTCTATCTGAGTATTGCAAATTGTTCCATCACAATTTAACTTAGACTACATTGAGACTGTGGCGGGCCCAAAAAACGTTGTTTAGGGCCTCAAAACAGCCCCATAAGTTTAGGACCCAAAAATCTAGAAAAAAATTGCCAAGATAAAAAATAAAAAATAAATAAAAAAACATAATTGCCAAGATGAAAGTTGTATGTGATCCATATGGAAGAGGTGGGTGGCCATCGATATCCACCTAGATCAAACATCCACTCATGGAAACATCATAACCTTGTAGCAGTGCATACGACAGCATCACAACCTCATAGCAAACCTTAAGAATAAGAAAGACCTTAAGAGAATCTTTTAGACTTCCCTTTCACACCAGAAAGACACACCAACACCTTGAGCACACCTCATAGTTGATATATTCATTGGTTTCACAAAAAATGTGAAATTCTATATTGTATTTATAGTAATTTTGTCCCCAAAAATTAGTAGTCGGCCTCAATTTTTTTGTTGGGTTATCGAACGTAAAAACCTCATATCTCCTCATTCCTTGGGAGTTAGAGAGACTTCCATATACCATTGGAAAGGCCTCAAAATAATATTTCCAACCATGTAACTTTTTCTTCGATTTTATTTAGTTATGTACGGTAAACATTCCCTCAAATATAGAGTATCCAAATTGACCAAAAGTTAATACTTTCAACAATCTCCATCTTGCAATATTTATCTTGGACATATGTAGGCTTGTAATATTTATATTGGAAATAATGTGGGATCCATTTTTTTACAACCCAAAGTGGGCATGTGGAAAAAACCACATGTTATCTCATCCCATGAGTTCCATGTTTAAAAGTTATGCCATAAGGGGACTACTTTGGATTTATACACATTTATGTCAAGGCTCCTTCAAGGGTCTTCAAGGCTTCTTAAAGTGGACACATAATCATCACCTTTAGGGGATTTTGGGATTTTCTTTATGGATTCTTCTATGGTTGACATCAATGAAACCCAATTTTATGAAAATCTCCCCCTTTGGCATTGATTTCAACTTAGTAAAACAATTGTGTTCCCCCTATCTTCATGCTTTGATCCCAATGATTGTATTGTCCTCTTGTATTCATGATGACTCCCCATGTCTTCATGCTTCTAGTTTTATTTTTTTTCTCTCCCCCTTTGAAATCAATGGAAAAGGGTAACTCCCCCTGATAGTATTTCCCTTTTTTTTCTTGCAGAATATTATGGAAATTAATTTGGAGTAGAAATTACTCCCATATTTTTTTGAGTATACTCAAAGGTATCCCTAGGAAGAGGATTTGTGAAGATGTTTGTAATATGTTATTTTGTCTCGATGTACTCCAACTTGATATTTTTTTATGCGACTTGTTCCCTCAAAAAGTGGAACTTAATTGGAATATGTTTGGTCTTGGAATGCATAATTGGATTCTTGGATATTCTTATAGCATCCGTGTTGTCATAGAATATCGGAATAGGCTCATGATATCTCACTTGTATGTCTTAAATGGTTTGATTCATCTAGATAATATGAGTACAACATGTTTTTTTTGCGATATATTATTCTTCTGATGTGGATAAGGATACTAAAGATTGCTTCTTTCTCAACCAGGACACTAAGTAGTCACCTAAGTATAAATTTGTTCCACTTATACTTATTTTGTCATCAATACTTCATGCCCAATCTGCATCTGTGTAGGAGACCATAGTTAACTCATTTCCTTTCGAATACCATAGCCCAAAATCTATTGTTCCTTTAAGATATATGAAGATCATTTTCACTGCTAGAACATGGGTTTCCTTTTGTGTTGCTTGAAATCTTGTGACTTGTCCAATTACTTGCATTAAATCCGGTCTTGAAGTTGTCACATAGAGTAGACTACCAATCATTGATATGTAGATTCCTTTATCCACTTCTTTAGATTCATTATTTTTTCTCAACTTGCAACTGGTAACCATAGGAGTACTCGCATGTTTACAGTCTTCCATTTTGAACTTCTTTAACATTTCCTTGATGTACTTGGTTTGGGAAATGAAAATGTCCTCATCTAGTTGAGATATCTGGAGTCCTAAGAATAAATTCAACTCCCCAAGTAGGGACATTTAAAATTCATTGTGCATATCCTTAGAAAACATCTGACTCAATCTATTACCAACACTTCCAAATATGATGTCATCAACATAGACTTCTATGATAATCATACTTCCTTGATCCACTTTTGTGTTGAGGTTACTATCTATATTTCCCCTTCTAAATCCTTGTTGTTGTAAGTACATGTCCAATCTTGAGTAGCAAGCTCTAGTAGCTTGCGTAAGTCCATACATAGTTTTCTTCAATCTGCAAACATAGTCTTCCTTTTCTGGTACTAGAAACCCTTTTGGTTGTTCTATGTATACTTATTATTTTATTTCTCCATTTAGAAAAGTTGATTTTACGTTCATCTGATACACTTTGATCCTTTTGGAGCATTGATCTAGGTGGATTTTGGTGGCCTCCCACCTATTCCAACTGGTTCATTTTGGCAGTTTTCCAGTTTGGCAGTTTTTTTCCTAGTTTTTGGGTCCCTGACTTGCAGGGTCGTTTTGAAGCCCTAAACAGCGTTTTTAGGGCTCGCCACAGTCAGAAATGACCTATGATAGATAGCAGAAAAATGTGTATTCCTCGGATAGACCTTTCCAAAGGGATATCATGCACCTAAAACAGAGATCGTATGCAAAAGTTATGACCCCGAGGAGTTGATGTACTAACTTACCCAAACGGGGCCCACATGACTTTTGGTGCTTCACCTCCTAGGGTTAGGTTTTTGGATGTCTAGGGTTTTTGTCATTCATGTTTATTGTAAAAAATTCCTTCAGAGCCTCATTGTAATCATATTCTTGTGAATGAGCATAGTTGTCACATCTCACATCTCTTCTCAGAGATAAGTTGTCACCATTCCAACAAGCTTGTTTTCCACTGCATTTTACAGTTTCAGCTTATTTCCTTATTGAATAGAAAACCAGTTTTATTGTATCTTTGTTATTATGTGTTAAGAGCATTTTAATAATCTGTATTCATTTTGTTATGCTCATAAAATCTGGATCAAGCATGCATAAGCCAAAAAAATTATGATTGCTTATATTTTGGCCACGAGAGCAAAGGTTTCTTCAAAATCTATTCCTTCAAATTGAACATATCCTTTGCACACTAGTATTTCTTTGTTTCTGGTTACCTGTCCATCTTCATTTAACTTGTTTCTAAAGACCCATTTTGTCCTAATCACATTTTTTTCCTTTGGTCTTGGATCTAGTTCCCATGTCTCATTCTTCTCTATTTAATTTAGTTCTTCTTCCATAACCTTGATCCAATGTTCATCATTTCTAGCTTCCTCAAAGTTACTTGGTTCAACTATGGACAGTAATGAAAAATGTCCTTGTTTAAGTGTATGTTCTTGATTTCTTCTTATGGTTTTTACTCTGGCATTTCTATCTCCAATGATTTGTTCCAGTGGATGATTCTTCTGAACCCAACGGTTAGGTGTCCTAGAAGGTGTCTAAAAATATTATTGGTTGTCTTCTTCTTGTTCTACTTCTTGATGTTTCTCTTATTGTTCTTTTTGTTCTTCTTCCTCTTCTTATTTCTTTAGTTCTTCATTTTATTGTTCTTCAAAGATATTTGAATTTCTACTTCCCTTCTTGGTCTTCAGAAAGTCATTTTCATCAAATTTTACATTGATGCTTTCTACTATCTTGTTGAGTCTTAAATTGTATCACTTATATGCTTTTATTTTTCATGAGTACCCAACAAATATGTCTTTGTCCACTTGGGAGTCAAATTTTCCAATCTTCTTGTCTTCCCTTTTTATGTAACACTTGCTTCCAAACACTCTAAAGTTATTGATATTGGTTGGTATTCCTTTACATAACTCATATAATGTATTATAACTATTCCTTCTAATCAATCCTATGTTCAAGATATGAATGGTTGTATGCAATGCTTGTACCCAAAATATATCACTAAGCTTGGAGTCATTCAACATGGTTCTGGCCATTTCTTGTACATTTTGTTTTTCCTTTCAGCAGCTTCATTTTGCTGAGGTGTTCTAGTTGTTGAGAATTGTCTTTTTATTACATGTTCTTCACAAAAATCCATAAATTCATTTGAAGTAAACTCACCTCCATTATCTTATCTTAAGCATTTTATTTTCAAATCAGTTTCATTTTCAACCAGTTCCTTGAATACCCTGAAACATTTGAAAGCTTCTGACTTTTTCTTGAGGAAGCAAACCCAAGTCATTCTAGTGTAATCATAAATGAGTATCATGAAATATTATTCACCATCCAGTCATTTTTTTCTAGCGGGCCCACTTAAATCATTGTGTGCAATCTCCAATGGTTTTTTCGTAGAGTATTCCTTTGTCTTGAATTCAACTTTTGTTTGTTTTCCATGCTGACAGTGCTTGCACATAATATTCGTTGGCTTTGGAATTTATGGCCTTTCTCTTACATCTTGCTTCTTTTTGATCTTGACAAGATTATCATAGTGTATATGGCCCATTCTCTTATGCCAAATACAACTTTCATCTTCTTTTCCCAAACAACATCTTTCTTATTTGATCGCATTTAAGATGTATATGTTGTTTGGAGTCCTCGTCATTGTTGCCACTAGTCTGCATGATCCTCATTTCCTTATTTCACATTATTTTGAAATGAATATAAGTGTGTGTCCCTAATCACACATTTATCTCACACTTTGCAAGTTATGCTTCATATTTTCAACAAGTAGGACATTTTCTTCCATGACTTCTTTATTTCCAAGACCGACTGTGCCTTTTCCTATAATTTTGGTTGAGGTATCATTGCCAAATGTAACAGACCCCTCTTTTTCTTTCTTTAATTACAAATTTGGTTTTGTCTCCAGTCATATGCGTTGAGCATCCACTTTCAATATATCAATGGCTTCTTCTATTTTGGGATTGTAAGGAAAACCCACATTCCTCAACCTTCAAATCTTCTTGCTTCCTTTTCCAAGTTCTTTGTTGTTCCCCTATATGATTGAAAGGAACATGCCTAGTTTCCCTTGAAGAAACTATCAAATCACTTCTCTAATTTCCGGCTATGTGTCCAAAATTGTTATATTTGTAGCATTCAATTTCATAACCCGGAGCACTAAAACTATTATAATTTTTTTCAAATGCCTCACAAGTCTTTTTGGGATAATTGTCTTCATAATTGTTCTTGGGATTTTCATAGCTACTTATGTTCTAGGTGTTTCTTCGCTTTCATAGGCTCTACAATTTAAGGCTTTATGCCCAAAATTATTGCAAGAATAACACAAGCCAAGAAAAATTGTTAAGAACCAAATACCAAAATAGCGTAAAAACCTCAAAATAAGTACTCAACGCCTTGACAAAGAGAGAAATTCAAATAATAAGCCTCTTCGAGGGGGAAACCTCCTTATACATCATATGAATTCACCAATACAAGATGATTCCAAATCAAAAGGTCTCCTTGGTATATATAGGAGACTAGGAGGTACAATTACAACTAATGGACCCAAGCCGACATAAATAAAATAACAATACTAATGTAATATGATCCAATTAAGGGGTAATGTGACATGATTTAGGGATTAACATGTCCCTCCCCTTCATAAAAGTGTTGTCCTCAATGCTTGGGTAGTTATGGATGCTTCTATATAAAAGAATCATCTTCTCATGTGGAATCTTCAGCAGGTAGTTTCTTCCACTTAATGAGATGCTCTGAAATTGATTTATTCCTCAACTGGTGAATTCTTATGTCAATGATAGATTTAGGCTCCAATATGATTTTTCCTTACTCTTCAAGTTCTAGAAATATAGTTTGAACTGGATCTTGTCACCTATAACCTTCTTTAAGCATGAAACATGGAAAATGGGTTGTACTCGCGAATATGCAGGCAGCTCCAATTTGTATGCCATAGTACCAATTTTTTTGCAACACCTTATAAGGGGCATAGTACTTTGGTGATAATTTATTATCCTTCTTAGCTTGCTTGAGGGACATCTATTTGTATGGTTGTATTCTTAAAAATACCCAATCCCCTACTTCAAAACCTCTTTCACTACAATGTTGATCTACTTGTTGTTTCATGTGATTTTGTGTCATGGTCAGGTTGTCCTTTAAGAGTTGGAGAACTCGTTATTTATGCTCGATGTGATCTTCCACTTCTTGAACCCTAGATATTTCTTTTAGAGAAGAAGTAATGGACGGTGGGTGATATCCATAAAGCACCATAAATGGTGTCATTTTGTATGAAAGGAAGTGTTATACCACCATTCTTCCAAGGGTAACCACTTGAACCATTGTGTTTGTTTATCAGAAACAAAGCAATGAAGGTAGCCTTCTAGACATTTTTTCACTATCTCAGTTTGTCCATCAGATTGAGGATGACAAGATGAGCTATGAGCCAATTGAGTACCCAAGAAAGAAAATAATTATGTCCAAAAATGTTCAGTGAAGATGGGATCTCTGTCACTTACAATAATCTTTGGGCTTCCATGTAGTTTTTGAATTGTCTCCATGACTGCAGTAGCAACTCTACTAGCTTTGAAAGGATGAGTGAGTGCACAAAAGTGTGCATACTTGGTAAGTCTATCAACAATCATCATGATGATACTCTTTCCTTCAAACTTCGGTAACCTTATGATGAAATCCATGGAAACCTCCTCCCAACACTGACTTGGAATGGCTAATGGTTGTAAAAAACCTGGGGTCTTAATTGTTTCCACCTTATTTTGTTGGAAAACCAAGCATTATGCCACAAACCTTTGAACTTCAGTTTTAAGGCCATCCCAAAAAAAATCCATCTTGACCTTGTATTAGGTTTTAAAAAATTATGAGTGCCCTCCTACCGGATAAGTATGCAATTCCAAAAGTACATTTTTTTTTTTTTATTTGGGAGTTCTTACATAAATATAAGCGATCTTTTTACCATAGTGAATCATTTTTCCAAGTAAATGTATCAGATGCACTAGAATCTTGTTGCAACCTTTGAATGATAATCCACACTTCTTCATCATTCTTCCATTCATCCTTTGCTTCCATTATCCAACCAGCTTGGGTGATAGAGATAGCACAGAAAAATTCCTCAACGTCTTCATCCTTTCTTGAGAGTGCATCTGCCACAACATTTTGCTTCCCTTTTTTTTATATGATTTCAAAGTCATAACCCAACATCTTGGTCGCCCATTTTTGTTGCTCTTATGAGGATAGTCTTTGTTCCAATAAGTATTTAAGATTTTCATGATCTATTTTGATATTGAAGTTCCTACCTATTAGGTAAGGGCACCATTGCTTCAATGCATGTAGTATTTCCATCATTTCCTTCTCATAAATGGGTTTGTGTGAGTCCTTTCCCTTGAGTATTCAACTTTCAAAATCAAGGGGCCTTCCTTCTTGCATTAGAACAACACCAATTCCATTTCCCGAGGCATCACATTCCACAATAAAGGTTTTTGTGAAGTCTGGTGTGGTCAAGACAAGAGCTTTGCACATTTTCTGTTTAAGTTGTTCAAAATCTTAGGTTGCCTCTGGAGTCCATGAAAATGTATCCTTCTTAGTTAATGCAGTTAAAGGTGTTGTTATTCTTCCATAGTTTCGAAAAAACTTGTGGTAGTTACCTGTCAAACCCAAAAATCCTCTAAGATTCTTCAATGTTTTGGGAATCAGCCAGTCCACCATGGCTTTAATCTTGTTAGGGTCTACATTGACACCTTCATGAGATACAATATGACCCAAATACTCTATCTCCTTCACCCCAAAGAAACATTTGGACAGTTTGGCATATAGTTGTTGCTCCTTCAATAGTTGTAGTACCCTGTCAACATGTCGAACATGATCTTCCCAAGACTTTCTATATATTAGTATATCAACAAAAAATACTAACACAAATTTTCAGAGGAAGGTCTTGAAAATGGAATTCATCAACCCTTGGAATGTGGAAGGTTCATTCATAAACCCAAAAGGCATGAACAAAAATTCATAATGTCCTTCATGAGTTCTGAATGTTGTTTTTGGGATATCTTCTTCCTTCATTCTAATCTGATGGTACCCCGAATGAAGATCCAACTTTGTGAAGTATATTGCTCTGTGTAGTTCATCTAACAACTCATCAATGACGGGAATGGGAAAAGTATATTTAATGGTGATCTTGTTGAGATCTATATAATATGGACACATACACCATGATCCCTCTTTCTTGAGTACCATTACCATTGGTGCAGAGTAAGAAATTTTGGTATGTCTAATAATTCCATCCTCTAACATTTCTTCAACCATACGCTCAATTTCACTCTTCTGGGCATAAGGGTATTGGTAAGGCCTGATGTTAGAAGGAACACTCCCAGGAATTAAGTGAATAGCATGATCATGATCGTGAGTGGGTGGAATACCTCTAGGAATATCTTCAAATACTTTTGAATGATTATCAATGATCCCTTGGAGATATAGGGGAATATATGGCTTAGATGTTCGAACATCTAGTGAGCATAGTTGTATAATTACACCTTGATGCCTCTTTTTCAATATTTTTTTCATGTCATTGGAGATTACCACCTTACTGGGTTTCCCTGTGATACCCCTTAACTCAAATTCCTTTCCTTCCAATGAAAATTTCATGAAAATTTATTGAAAATTAAAACCCATTGTTCCCAATGATTATAACCATTGGACCCCTAGTAAGACATCAGCACCACCCATGGGTATAGAAATCATATGACTATTCATTACATATTCCCCCATAGTAAGATTGATCTTATTGCATTTTCCTGAGTAATTGATAGTTCCTCCATTTGTAATCATTAATTGAAACTTTGGCGTTGGATATATAAATAAATTGAGAGCTTTGGTTAATTTACAGTGAATGAAATTATGAATACTACCATAATCAATTAGCACTATTACCTTTTTCTTTTTGATATATCCTTTGATCTTGAGGGTTTGAGTGCTAATTCCATCCAATGTGTGATCTTGACATGATATGGTGGGAGTCATCTATTTAGAATAAATCTCTTCTACATATTCATCTTGAGATGGCTCTTGTTCTTGCTCTTGGTCATGTTCTTCTTCCTCTTCACAATCTATGTAGAATAATTTCTTCTAACCACACTGATGTCCCTTACTGTACTTTCTTTCACAATTAAAGTATAAAACTTTTTCTTTTCTTTCCTCCAATTGTTGAGGTGTCAACCTTGTAGTTTGAGGTGGTTTATAAGAAGGAACAATATTCTCTCGATATATGTTAGGGGTGGTCCTTCTAGTAGCCATAGCCATATTTTTACTTTCAACATTTATCTCCACCCTGAACGCATTCTCCAATGATTTTGGTTCCCAAAGGCGAACCTCATGTTGAATGTTATCCTTTAAAGTTCCTATGAATACATCAATCAAGTGCTCATCTAGAATATATGTTACCTTTATATTCAATCTTTGGAAATTCTCATTGTGCTCCGCAACTAAACCCTTTTGCTTGAGATTTATCAATTGGCTGAAGAAGGTATTGCTCCTTGTATCCTCATAGTGTGTTATCATTTCTTCTATGAAAATTATCCAAGTGACAAGTGATTTGCGAGAGAAAATACATCGATACCACACAAATCAATTAGGTTCTAAATATAAGGACACAATTCATACCTTTTGTGTGTGTGGCACATCATGTAGATCAAAGAACTGAACCATCTAGAGTATCCATGTGATTGGATCCTTGCCATCAAACTTCCTCATATCGATCTTAGGAAAGTGAATGGTATTCAACCCAAAGCTGGAGTTTCTCCAGTCTTGATTCATCTTCCTTGTGTCCTCATCATGAATTTCATGGGATACATTGTCACTTTCAGGTGGCCTCTCTATTAGCAACTTTTTCAACCCTTCCATGATCTCCCCTTTTATCCATCCATCTTAGTATCCATCATCACTTCTATCTTGGCTTCAATTGAATCCATCATCCTTTGTAGTTCATGTTTTGTTATTGTCTTCTTTTGTAAATCATTTATGTCCTTGTTCATTTCTTCACCTTCATCAAGAGTCCAAGTAGGATTTTATGTGGGATTATTTGGTGTAGAAGTTCCCTTTTTTGGTGGCATGTTGTCCAAGTATCACTATAAGTTAGGAATTTCTAATTGGCTTAGGTATATGTCCTCACAAACAAGGGAGTGACAGGTTTTATAGCTCTCTGATATACGTGCAGGGTCCAATAATAGTACTCGGCCCAATATCTCAGGGCACTAACTAAGGAGGCTTGACCATGCCCTTAGACGTATTATCTGACTACCAAGGTACTAGAGAGTGATATCCTTGAGTGTTGTTCTCGATGTACTATAGAAACAAGACAAGAAATTGGTTTGCTTGGTTGGTTTCAGGATTCTAGGTGGTCTCTCGATATACACCATGTACGTGGGAGCTCAAATCCATAGAAGTTTTTCTAATGCACAATCATTCGAAAGGGGCCTTCTAATATACTCTAGGTACGTGGAAGAACCACATTGTCCCCGGGTTGTAGCGCTGACAAGTAACGACAACTCCTATGTTTAGAGACGCCATAATATATTTGTACCTAAAAAGCTCTAAAATTCTCCCCATTTTATGTGATACTCCTTTTATCCCAATTTATTCCACTTTTTTAATCACCCCAATTGGATCTTCTAGTCAAAAGATATGCAAATTTCCAAAAAAAGAAAAATGCACCTTTTAAAACCTTGATTTGGAGACTATTTTGGTAGATGAGCTTTCTTTTGTTGTAGCTATGAAATTTCGTCCCTTCTGAGTCTAAATTTTTGGGTAGCCTAATTTTTCTTATTTCCAACCCCACAAGTTAGACCAATAATTGATTCTCCAAGAGAATTTTATGATAACTTTCCCAAGATGTGCTGATTTTTTCCTTTCAGGAGAGCGAACTTGTACAACCTACCACATGTCATTGTCTTCACTTCAGAATTTGAAATTTGCACCAGTAAAACTTTGGTTTGTACCCTAACCAATGGAATATGTCTCACTCAATTTGGAGGTCTTTATCTTCATATATAACATTTTTCCCAAGAACACATGTTTTAGACTGAAATATGGACCAACCAAAAACCCTAATTTCCTCAGAGAATAAATTTCAGAGTACAACGAATCAAGGGATGAAATTTGTACACAATATACTTCACTATTTTGACTTCATACGATAAAAAATTTAGAACCTGAAACCAAGCCGAAAAAAAATTGGGTGTGAAAATTCCAAGAAGACTTGTTTCTGACTAGTTTCGGGACTAGTCAAAAACCCTAACTTGAAAAGAATGTATCTCCAAAATTATAATGAACCAAAATCTATAAGTTGGACCCAATTTATTTCTATATGTCCCCTCTACACAATAGAAATTCCAGATTCTGAAACCTTCCAGGAAAAAAAAAATGTTGTAGCGAAAATGCCAAGAAGACTTGTTTTGAAGAAGTTGGTCTCGAGGATTGTTTAGATCTGATACCAAATGTTAAGAACCAAATACTAAAATAGCATAAAACCTCAGAATAATTTCTCAACACCTTCAAAAGGAGATAAATTCAGATAATAATCCTCTTTGAAGGGGAAACCTCCTTATACATCATATGAATTCACCAATATAAGATGATTCCAAAAGAAAAGGTCTCCTTTGTATATATAGGATACTAGGAGGTACAATTACAACTAATGGACCCAAACCAACATAAATAAAATAACAATATTAATGTAATATGCCCTAATTAAGGTGTAATGTGCCACGATTTAGGGCTTAAAAAAAATATTTTGGTACCTAGGTATGGGTGGTATTTTAGTTGGTGTTGTTATTCTGAAATCATGATATTCTTCTTGGGTTTTCTTGATTGTTGGTTGTTCATTCCATGTTCCTCTGAATGCATGATCTTCTTCTTGATTATTCTTTATTTTTTATTTATGTATGTCCTCCTTTAGAGGCTTGTGTTCTTCTCTCTTGATGGAACCCAAGAAGAATGTCATGATTTAATAATAACAACACCAACTAAAAGACCACCCATACCCAAGTACTAAAATATTTTTGTTAAGCCCTAAATCATGGCACATTACCCCTTAACTTGATAGTCTCTGCATAACTTATATGCTCTGCTTAATTTCTTGTCATCATAGAGCTTGAACCCTCACCAGTATTATTTTGTTTGTATCCAAGTACATACTTTTCATAGAATGGTTTTTTATTGCAGATGATTTCATCTAGTATTTTGGTGTTATTGCCAAATTTTAGTTGGATGTCTTTCTACTATAGTTCCTTTCTTAGTGAGACTATTTCATCTTCCAGATTCTATGTTATTTTCTTCTTTTCTTCCAGTTGTCTCTTGAGTGTTTCTTCAATCACTTTGGCTTCTTCCAACTGAATCTTTAGATCTATGATAGTTTGTTTGACTTCTTCAGAATTTTTGCTAGGGTTTTGAAAGCCTTCCTTCAGTTTACTTAACTCTTCATTGAGAGACTTGTTTTTCTTCCATGCTATTCTTATACCACTAAAGGCATTTATCAATTATACCTCAATACTCGCTTCTCCTTCTTCTTCATCGTCTCCTTTATTATTTTCAGTATTTTCTTCTTGAAGCTCTAACGCCATGAAGAGTACTCTTATTGATTCACTATCACTATCATCATCTTTATCGGATGAGGAACTATCATCTTTTGAATACATGCTTTTCTTTTTCAAAAATATTCATTTATTTCTTTCCTCGTCTCTTTTTTGATATTTCTTTTCTTTCTTAGGAACTTATTTTTCATCACTATCTAAATCCCTTGCATAAGGACATTTAGAAGCAAAATGGCCTATTTTACCACATTTAAAGCATTTGAAAGGAAGCTTAACTTTGTACTTGTTGGTTACTCTTTCCATCTTTCTCACAAAGTTGGCTTCTTATTCATTGCCTGAATCATCACTATTGTTGGAGTAGGGTTTTGACCTTGGCTTGTTCTTTCTTGTCTTCTTGGAGGCTTGAAAGTTGCTTCCCTTCTGGATGGATTTTCCTGTTATGTTCTTATTTCATATGTTGTGAGTATTACATGTAATTCATCCATGATCAACGTGGCCAAATCTTGTCTTTCTTATAGATATGATATTTTAGGGTCAAATATCATTTAGAGAGATCTCAGTATCTTTTGCACAATAACTGAATTTTCAATATTTTCTCCTAGTCCTCTTATAGTATTCACAATTTCATCAAATCAAAGAAAATAAGTTGCAGTGTATTCATCTTCCTTCATTCTCAAATGTTGAAATTGTCCTTCATAAGTTTGAAGCTTGGCCCCTTTGACTTTAGCATATCCTTCATAAACATTCTTGAGCTTGTCCCTGATTTCCTTTGCAGAATCACAATACATAACTTTAACAAATTATGAACCTATTATACCACTTAGAATGGAATTCATAGCCCTTGAATTCTATTCATTGATATTTTTCCTGGCATTATTTGTTGGGGGGGAATCTGGTGCAGTGTATCCATTTACTACAGCTTGTAAAACATCAAATCCTTGTTCCTACAAAAATGCTCTCGTTTGTATGCTCCAAAAATCATAATTGTTCCCATCAAACAATGGTGTTCCATTTTTGGTAAACTCTCCTTGATTATCCATGATCTTCCTTCCAGTGGTTAGACTGTTCCTGAAGGAACCTGCTCTGATACCAATTAGAATATTCACCAATATTGAGAGGGAGGGATGAATCAGTAATGACCACTTTTTACCATTTTTAACTTTAATCACATTATGTAAACATTTAACCATTAACAATTCCATTCATCATCACAAAAAAAAGCATACACAGAACACAATGATTTTTATGTGGAAACCCAAACGGGAGAAAACCATGAAATGCTTTTCTTATATCATGTTAAGATTACATTCATAGGAAGAACCAACTTCCAAGATTATCTAGCACCAACTAGAAGGAGGCACCAACCCCCTAATTTACTAGCACCAACCTAAAGGAAGCTCCAACTCCATGATATACTAGCATCAAATGGAAGGAGGCACCAACCCCATGGATTTACTAGCTCCAACTAGAAGTAAGCACCCACTCCGTAAAGCACAAGCACCAACCTGGTGAATGAAGACACCAATATTCTCAACTAAGCACCAACTCAATAAGATATCACCAATCCAAGATCTTCATACACAGAGTACTTTCGACTTCACCTACATGCTTCATTCAGTAGAAAATCCTTCAAACCCTAGTAAGCCTCATAAAATCATTCCCAAAATGTAATCATTGATGGAAACATTCACTGAAAACAACATCCATTCATGGAAATTTCCATCAATGGAAACATCCTCTCACAACAACATCATGGAAACATCACAACCTCATAGCATACCTTGAAAATAAGAAAGACCTTAAGAGAATCCATTAGAATTCCCTTGCACACCAGAAAGACACCCCAACACCTTGAGTGCACCTCATACTTGATCTCTTCCTTGGTTGCACAAAAAATGTGAAATTCTATCTTGTATTTGTAGTAATTATGTCCCCAAAAATTAGCTGAGTCAGCCTCAATTTTATCCCTGGGTTATGAGACGGAAAAAATCATATCTCCTCATTCCTAGGGAGTTAGTGGGACTTCCATATACCATTGTAAAGGTCTTGGAATAATATTTTCAACCATGTGACTTGTTCTTCTATTTGAGTTAGTTATGTAGGGTAAACATTCCCTCAAAGATAGTGTATCCAAATTGACCAAAAATTAATACTTTCAACAATCTCCATCTTGCAATCTTTATCTTGGACATCTGTAGGCTTGTAATATTTATATTGGACATATTTTTGGCTCCATTTGTGTACAACTCAAAGTGGGGATGTGGAAACAACTAAATTTTATCTCATCCCGTGAGTGATATGCTTAAAAGTGATGTCATAATGGGACCACTTTGGAGTTATATACATTTATGTCAAGGCTCCTTCAAGTGGACACAACATCATCACTTTTAGGGGCCTCTAGGATTCGCTTTAGGGATTCATCTAGGGTTGACATCAATGAAAACCAATTTTACAACACTCAACTTCCCTAATCCTTTTAATATGGCATCTGTGACCCTATACAAGTAAAAGAATGTTATTCTTTCATAGGCAGGTTCAACGGTTACTAGTAACTCAATACCATTGAAGAATATTAACCTAAAAC
Source organism: Picea engelmannii (assembly GCA_009831015.1). NCBI lineage: Eukaryota > Viridiplantae > Streptophyta > Pinopsida > Pinales > Pinaceae > Picea > Picea engelmannii. The sequence continues at coordinate 92,233 of ML815619.1, forward strand.
TAATTTTTTTTATAAAATGGGGATCCAACACTATATTGGCATGTTGTTTGGATTGAATAGTATGTATATTGTATTCAACTACATCATCCTAAGAATATGCAAGGAGTTCATCCACTAGTTCATTTAGATATACTTAGATGATTAGGTCATATATCAATTTGTGAAGGATCATATTGCATATCTAAAATAAATGCTACAAGGCTACCATATATATAGTGTCACTATCAATGTTTATAATTGTTCACTTGTCTCATACTTTAGAAATATATTAGATTAACAACATTCCATGTGAAATTTTCTATATTGATTTAGGCACAATTAATTTCATGCTTGTGTGTGATCATTTTCTCTAGAACAAAGTACGCAGATCCATGAAAATGAAATGCTAGGCTTTAAAACCCAAATAAATCACCATGTTTAGTGTTTTTCCTGTGTGTTATTATTTATTATATCTAGAACAAGGTAATAACATCCACATAAATGCAAGTGTAGTGCATAAAACCCAACTCAATCACATCGTTTAGTGTTCTACCCATGTGTGTTGATTTATCGATGTTATAACACGGTAATTAGATCCACAAAAATGAAATTTTGGGACATAAAAATCGACTCAAACACCATGTTTAGTGTTCTCATGACTATGTGTGTTGATTATTTTTTGAGGGATATGTTTTGATAGAAAAAATGGTCAATGATACAAAGGTTTATAAACATAAATACAAGTCTCTCATGTGCACAGCAACATACTAACATTGATAATTTAATTATCCATTGCACAACTTGATAAATTGTGATCAACTAGTACATTTGATAATATGATATATTTAGTTTTCCATTATGACCACAAATACACCTTTACATTGTCAAAATTGTACTGCATTTCTTATTTTTTTGGATAATAATGCGAAGTGGCATATGCTTTTAGGGTCATGTCCAATGTTTTATAAATTTATAGAAGCATAGGCACAAAGAAATTAACTAACACCATGCCATTATCTGAAAGTAGGCCAGTATAACCTCCTCACATAAATCTAAGTCTTCTGTAGATGTACAGAAGTGTTAAGATAACATTGTTGCAAATGAAAAATCCATGTACAATATTGATCATGATGTTGCATACATTGAAAAGAAACAAAAAGTGGGGTTCTCATTCATTATTTATATAAGCATTTAAAAATAATTATTTTTTATATCTTCCTCCTATGGACATAATATTATATTGAAGTTTTAAATAACATTACACCATTGTTTGAAAGTAGGCCAATATACCCTCCTCTCATATATTTGAGTCTTCCAAAGATCTATGGAAGCATCTTGATTAGATCGTTGTAAAAGTAATATCCATGTATAGTATTTGTTCTAATCCAAAATGAACTACAGTGAAACAAAAGGTGTATTTCCCATTCTCTATACATTAGGACATATTTGGTTTAATTGTTACTTATTTCTTTCTCCCAT
>ML815620.1:7702-17960 GCA_009831015.1 Picea engelmannii
ATTACTTGACATCAACCAATGACATCAATCAAACCAAACCATTTACATCAATGACATATGATCCAACAATCTCCCAAGTAATCAAACCATTGGCATCAATGACAAACCATTGGCATCAATGACAACATGATCCAACACATGTACCTCAACCAAAATCCCTGATTAATATCATCATCCAAATATGATTTGTAACTCTATAATAGACATGGTGTATATTATCACATAACTGCAAACCTTCCTTAACTTTAACAACAAGAGACTAGCATTTTCATCAAACTTTTCTTTAGTCTCACATGACTAGTTTTGGATTAGTCAACAACCCTAACTTGAAATAATCATAACTATGTACCTGTAATGAATAAAGATCTGAAACTGATACACAATGTTCTTAATTGTGTTTTATGAAATTCCTCTTGGTGTCACTACTTGGAACCTCTCAAAAAAGGAGTTATCAGAAAAATGGCATACCTTGCTGAATTCTGGCTTATTCTAGAGAGCGACCTTGTAGAGCGTGCCCCACACAGAATATTTGTTGAATTGATCTGAAAATGTTACAAAGCATACTAAAGACTGTACTCTAATCAACACATTTTTTCTTACTAAATTTGGATCTGTTATGAATAAGTTATGATGTTTTGACCCGAAACACCTGTTTTAGACTAGTTTTAGGACTAGCCACAAACCCTATTTTCCACGGAGTGTAACTCCAAAAATAGAACGACCCACAAGTTGAATTTTTTACCACAGACACTTGGATATGTTTCCTTAATGGCCTAGAAATCTCATGGTATGATTCATTCTACAAAAATAGTTATTGCAAAAATGGTGAGATGACCTGTAAATAACATACCTTAGAAAGCATCATCAAAAGAATTTATCCTCCCTTGAATTTCAACCCTCTTTTCTTCACCTTCCCTTTGAAATTTAGCTTAGATATCCTTTTGTTACCTCAGTCACCTATAGATATTCAATATTCTCAAGTTTGATGTAAAATGAGAGGGCCTTGCCTCTTATTTATACTCTCCATCTTCTAGGTCACTTAACCCATTTCTAGGTCACTTAACCTATTTCTAGGTCACTTAACCCATTTCTAGGTCACTTAACCTGTTTCTAGGTCAATTAACCCATTTATAGGTCACTCAACATATTTTCGTCATTTTTAGGGTTAACCACTTTCCATAATTAGAAAGTTCTCCATTACTTTATCATTTAAATATTCCTCCTTGACTTTATCACCTCACTTTATCATTTAAATAACCTTCTTTGATTTTGTCACTTCACTTTATTATTTAAATAATCCTTCTTGACTTTGTCACTCTACTTTATCATTTAAATAATAATTTCTTCTTTGCAAGCTCTTTGACTTCTTTGACCTTTTGGGGCTTCAAGCAAAAATATGAGGGTCCTCCAACTTCGTAAGGCCATAACTCTCAAATTGTGAGGAGTTATGTGACGTTCCACATACCACTAGAAATGGCATGACATGTACTATCCATATAGAATAGTATTACCATAAAATATATTAAAACACATACCATTATACATGAAACAACCTTGGGTCCATTACCCAAACCTTTGTGCTACCGGAATTTGCTACCGAACTTTGTTTAAGGGTTGACATCAATGACAACCAACCTTAATCAACATTTGGATGATATGAGGTCTCGTCACGAGCCGACCTATCATGTCCATGGATATCTAGTGGTATGCCATTACCATCATCAGGTCACCAATCCAGGTTAATGGTCTCAGTTGCATGGCTAAGAGAAAGGGGTTCTGATCACGAGTCAACCTTCTCATTTCCACTAGGTATTTGTGGGTGACACTGTCACTATTTGGACACCACGCCAGGGTAGTTCCCTTCAACTTGTCCTTAAATTTATGAAAGAAACAAAGAATGGAAAAATTATGGGCTTTGAAAAAGTGCATTGCAAACAAATGTACCACACATCCTCTACAAAGGCACCCATGAATGAGACACTACAACCCCTTGTATGTCATGAACCCCATGCCCATTAAGTCTTGACCCTAACTGCTTCACCCAATTTACATGGCTTAGAGGTGTATCTCTTGGAAACTTTCCTTGACCCAGGGCAAGATCTACCCAATAGGACACCTCGTCAACCCTCCCATATTCAAGCTTGACAACTCACATAATGTCTTTGAGCACTTAATTGTTTGACATGGTAATGTTTGATGCATGTGCTTAGGTGGCTCATTCATTGATTGGATTTACTTATCATGATGTTATGACTTGAGATCCTTGGAGGGCATGCTTATTTGTGTTTGCAGGACTTAATTGGTGGACATTTTTGGAAGAACAAGCCTAGCTTGGGCTTCCATGGGGCTTAAAGCCCACAGGTGGATGCCAAGGGCCTGCATGCTGGATGAGAGAGATCAAACTTTGAAGGCCTAAAAGATGACTTGGATGACATAACCTAGCCCCCACATGCAAAGTGTTCTTCCTAGGACGTCACCTAGGGGGGTTAGGGTTTGGTGGTGAGGTTGATATGCATTGGCACAATGATGTCTTGATGGGTTTGAGGCTTTGGCCATGAAGGAAGTGACTTGGGTGCTTGACATGTGGCTTTGGGAAATATTTCTACACTCCTCCATCACCAACGACTTTCTCCTAGTGCCAAAACATCCCCTAAAGGGGAGACGTCTTTATAAACTAGGGTTTTCTTTGTGCAAAAAGTGAAATTAAAGTGAATTGTTTAATATTACTTTGTAAAAAGGGGCAAGATTAGGGTTGTTGACCCCTAGTCTTGTGTTTTACCCTAAATTATGTGGAAAAACTATCTTAGTGACATTTTTTTTATAAATAAGAGATCATAAGATCTCATTTTAACATAACTCTCCCTCTTGTGAGAAGTACTTGCACTGGAATTTTTACTACCCTTGGGGATTTTTGATCTCTTTTGCTATGATATGGTTTCTCTTTGGTTGTGGAGTTGATGATGATGATGCGCTAGCCTTTGGAGGTCATTCTCTAGCTTATTGTGGTGGTTTGCATTGGCATGTTAAGGCTTTTTCTTGAAATGGTATGGTTCTTTACTTTGTTATTATCATTTGTAATTCAAGTGAAGGTTGTTTTGGCCAACGCTAGATAGAGAGTATAAGGAAATACACCCCTATCCTATTTTCCACCATTATTATCAAGCTTTTAAAGTTATTTTGCAAGGGTTCTTGTTGAAGAAGTAAGAGGATTTACACCCCTCATTTTCAAACCCTAGCTAGGTTACTTACCTTGGGAAGTAAGGGGATTTACACCCCCAAGGTTTTGGTAATCCTAGCTCTTTCTTCTTGACCCCACCCATAACTAAAGGCACTAATCTTGAATTGGAGAAACACAATATTGCATTGGGAAACATAATTTCTTGTCATATTTACTTTTTGCAACTTGGATTGTGTTACTTGTGCTTAGAGCACCTCACAACAACTAGGGCATCCACACAAAAGGGATAGTTCTTTCTGCTGTTACAATTTTTCATCTTCATCCATTAGGGATGCAAAAACCCTAATCGAATTGTTTGAATAATTCTTTAATCAACCGCTGGAAATTGCCCAAAGTTTGCACACTTACACCTCTTGGTCTAGCACACTTTTTGGAAACGTTTGGAGGAGTTTTAGGGGCTGATTTTCTTGCTGTAATACATTTATTTTTACAGCCATAAGGATGATATAATTTGCTACTGAAAGTCTTTACAACAACCTTGTCTTTTCATGCTAGAATCTCGGTCTTTTATCTTGAGTTTTGCTAGTATTTAGCTAGTCTTTCTCTTATATCTTTCACTTGATTTCTAGCATTCATCTTGTAGCTCATAATGCCATTTTATTGCGTACATACATTGTTACCAATAGCTTCTATTAGGGACAACAATCTTAAATTGTTTGGCCAATTGGTTATATTGCAATATATGCTTGTTTTTCTTGTGTCTCGGGTAGGTACTTCACCATTTGTAGGTTATTGAACATACTCGACAACCATTGGACCTTACCAAGACTCTTTTCCAAGACCTTCATACCACTTAGAATTGACCTTTATGGACATCCTCTCCATATTCATCCTCTTCCATCTCATCCCCCCTAGGGTCACTGAGATTCCCCCCTCGAGGTGACTACCTCACCTCTAAAGTGATGGGGACACCTGGCTAAGGTGACAGTGGGTAGGTGCCCTCCTAGTTGTTGCGATTTGGTGGTTGGGTTGGGATTTGCACAACCTATAACTTGTGCGATAACAGGGTTTATAAGGTACTCCAACATGAGAAACTACATGGGTAGATTTGAGTTTTTGATCGGAGGGTGACAAAGAGGAAATGACAATAGTAGATCTGTCTTGGACCCCATAAGGTCAAGTATGAAAGGTTCAAGGAAAGGGGTGATAATCATCATACAAGTTAGAGGAACCGAACGATCCAGAGTCGTTGATGGCTGATCGGGTTGGACCTGTTGGAGTGATCTGAGTCACCACTAACCAAGGGATTCTGACGAGTGAGACTCCGAGAATGATTGAGGATTGTCAATTTGGGTGAAGGCATGACCTGTTCTCTGTCGTAGATATTTGCGAGCCCCAAATTAAGTTAAATCCTAGGATGAACGCAGGAAGGCCATTAAATTTTGGTTGAGAATACCTCTGAAATGATGAGACTGAGGTTAACTCTAGATTGAGACCATTCCTAGAAAGAAGGGATATGCAATAAGGAGTTGCATGCTGAGACAGTTCCAGGTAAGGGAACTTTGTGTATACTCTTTTTCAAAGAGAACATGACCATAATATTAATAATTGTCGAGAATTAGGTAGTGGATTGGGAAGCTTATTTATATAAGAATCCTTGATTACATTTGAGACTATAATACACACAAAGGAGGCATGCAAATTAATGTTGACCATTCTGTTTTCTCAATGGTGAGGTGTAGAATGCATAAGTTCATAAGTCTTTGTGAACAAAAAATCTTGTTGTTGTCGCACGTTGATTTATCCAAGAAGGTCAAAATGAAACTTGGATGAAACTGCTCAAGGAACAGAGCAGGCAGATTCCTAAAGGGAAGGATTGCAAAGGGAGAGAAAGAGAAAATAAGTAATGTTTTTCTCACTATGAAACTCTAAATAATAAGACAGAGTTTTATGCTTTAAAAGGACAGATGTGAGATAAAATACTGAATGTGTTTAAATGGCCTTGGTTAAGCCATGACATGTAAAGATAGTGAGACATTGGAAATAACTCAACTGGACTGAAAGTTCCAAGCCATGTAGAAGGAGTTGGAAAAGGGAAGAGTCTGTTAACTCCTTTCCTAATTATTATTATGTTTCTCTGGGATGAGAGACCGATATGTTGTTGTAAGTGAATACTTTTGGCATTAGAAATGTTAATGGTTGTGTGATTGTATAACCAACTGAAAATTTTGATTTTGTTTACACTCATGAAAACATTGAGGGCAATGAGATGGGATGTATATGGATGTACTATACTAATTTTGAAGTTGCAGGCTAACTTTGACGTATTAGTGATCCAGGAGGATCTCCACACTTGAAGAGTTTACCGTGTGCACCTTGAAGAAATTGAAGATAGGTGAACAAAACTTGAAATTGGTGAATTAATGCTTTGTGGGTTTAATAATCTCATGCATTATTCATTTAGTGCTTTGTGAGATAAGATGCTCATGCATTTTTCATTTATTGAATTATGCTTTAATTAGCTTTATAAAAACTCATGCATTTAATTCATTTCAAAATGTAAAATGATTAATACTGGTGAGTGGAAAATCTGACTCACGTATTATTCATTATTTTGTAAATTGGGAAATTGGTTTTATGTGAGAATGCACCTCCCAAATAATTTTCTAAATTCTCAATTAGGAGTTGAGAGTCTTGTGGGCATGGTTAGAGAGTCTCTTGGGTGGTTTGAGACTTTTCCCATTTTTATGCCTTGAGATAGTTGAGATCCTAAAATTGTGGATCTTGTTTTTCCTTAAAAGTCATTAGATCCTTTTATTTTGGGTCTTGGAGTTATTCTCCTTTGTTTGAATGTGGATGAGGAAAAACTATAAGAATTCCTTATGCGAGCCTTGTTGAGGTCGAGGGCGAAGGAGAAAATTAAAGAGAGCCATAGTGCTTAATGCTTAAGAGCCTTGAGAGAGCTTGCTTTTGTAAGGAATTATCCTTCTTGATGTATGGAAAGGGTCATTAGTGTGATATGCCTTCTTGAATCCAAATTGAAGGAGAAGGTATCTCTTATGTAAACACTTGTGAGAAGGTCCCAACATCATTTGAAGAAGGAATGAAAGCGATCTGTATTCCAATTGAAGGGGTCCAAAGATGTAGCCCAGGAGGGGTGATCTCCGTTATCAATCTCGGTCTCTCTTGTCTTTTCATGTGCTTTATCCATTTTGAGTTCATATGTTTTATGTAATATTATTTTAAAGCATTGTTATGAATGAACTCACCTGCTCTTTAATCCTTATGCAAATAATTAGTTAGTAAAATATTCTCGATTGTAAACTTGTGTAGAGTGAGTACTCACCTGTTTACAGATCAATTAGTATGTTGATTTTATTCAAGGGAAGACAACTCTTTGAATGAGGACATGACAAGACAAACTTGCCTAAGAAATACTCAAGGAAAAGAAGCAGCCAAAACCCCAAGGGAGGTAGAGTATAGATAATGTAGAGAAAGAAGGTACCCCCTTCTCACTTTAAATTTTTGAAAATTGTTTAGGCATAGTTATATGCATTTGAATAGATTGTATAGACCACCCAAATTTAGAGCATGTGGTTGCACATGCAACTTGGTTGATGCCATGTTACAAGATGGCGAGAAGGCTGAAAGAATTGTTGGAATTACTAAGACAACTGAGAGGGTCGGGTGAATCAGTTGTTATTGTGCTTAAACAATTTTATGCCTATTAAAATATTATTAACCTTCTCCAAATGATCATCAAGATTATGCAAGACATGAACAACAGAAATAACAAACATCAATCACACATATGATATACACAGAGACAAATATTCACAAGGAAACTTATAAAGGGAGAAAACCTCTTCTTCTTCGAATGATAGGCAATCTTTTAAGTTTTGTACATCATCTTTCTTTGAGCACCAACTCAAAATGAGGCTACAAGCTCTTCTTTAACAAGTTGCAACTTACTGAGAGTACCAACTCTCTGGTTTCTCTAGCACCCACTAGAAGGAAGCACCAACTCCCTGAGTGTTCCAGCACCAACCTGTATAACAAAGAACAATGGCACACATGCCCCAACCTATATAACAAAGAACAATGGTTCTCCCTTGCACCACCCTACGACCTTGGTTTTTCTGGCTGCAACCAGATGGAAGCTACAACTCCCTGTGTTCAAGAACCCACTTGAAACTTTGAGGACAAAAATCCTCCCGAGCACCACCCTACCACCCTGAGATATAAATCTTTGCTTTCTGAAATTTATTACAGTGATATAAAATTTATCAATGGCTTAGTAGTCTCATCATTGTTCTGCTACACTGCTTTGCTTTGCTTGCGTCAGTGTGTTCCTGCTCGCATCTTCTTGCGCTTAAGTTCTTGTACAGTATGTTGTTTTCACCATTTCTTCTCTATCCAGCTTATGTTCTTCATCTCTGCATATTTCATGCTCTGTTCCTGCTCTCCTTGATCACACATAATTCAAATTGTTTTACTGAGGAACAACAAATTCTCTTTGTCATTACATATTTATTTTATTCATGTCCGCATCATCTGTTTCTCTCCGAATCTCCAACGCCTATGTCGGGAATCTCAGAACGCTCAAGAGCCATGATTCCAACGTCCCAGAGCAATGATTCCAATGTTCCAGAACAATGATTCAGTTAGTGTAACTGAATCATAACTGATCAAGAAACCACGAAGTGAAACAACAACCCTTCGATCAGATTCGGTTTGATCAACGTTGTTGGATTATACATGTAGAGGCTTTTTGATCCACAATTCCTCGTGAAATTTACATGCGCGAACTAGCACCTGGCACAATGTTCCTCTCCACATGACCACTAGCCGTGACCTTGGGTGATGGTCTCATGTGACCACGTAACTGTGGGCGCAATATCTCTTCTTGTTAGCCCCTTGTCGCATGTGACCTCGGGCTACGTCCTTGTGTAAGCGAATGATTGCGGGCGTGTCCAAGAGTGGTTTGGGATCAACTGCTTTTCTCCCCACAATCCACCTCTAGCTGCCATGTACCCTTTCTCCAAAACCGTGGTTTCATTTGCGGCCCGCTCACGAAAAATTAAGACCCGATCATGTTCTGACCCCGCAATGTGATAGGACCATCAATATCATGATATTAATGGTGCTCCTGAACGAACGGTTCAGATTTGTTCTTTCACGATCTGCGGATCAGATCTAACCTTCCTAAATCAACCACTGTGATTTATTTCGTGATCCGAGCTTTGGGAGTTTCAAATCTCAAACCCTACTTTCTTCCGTATGCCAATATTCCAGAGTCGATGATCTGCGGACACCTGTCCTTCTCAATCGACGACTCTACCTCTACTTCAGGGATTTTACCTCTCAACTAGATCAACGATCTTGTGTCCCCTTTCTGAATCAACGGTCAAGATCCGCTTTGCTACTCCGATCTTCGACGATTTCAATTCTCAACCTTCACGCTTTCCCAAAACGCTTTTAGTAGGAGTCCATAGATTCTTACCACGTGTCCTCATGGATTGGATGGTTGAAGCTTACTTCAGGTCTTTACCCGGAGTCCACAGGATTACGCCACGTCTTTTCTAGATCAGACGGACCAGATTTACTTCAAATGATCTGGTGCTTGAGATCTTCTTCGGACGATCTGACGACTGAGATCTACTTCGGATGATCCAACGGTCGAGAATGTATTTTGGCTCTCCGACTTTTCGGAGTTCAGGTATTTCAAATATCAACCGAAAATTCTTGAAGTGATTTCTCCGGAGCGTAACCTCCTCATAACTTTAGACCCGAAATGAATGACATCTGTTTAATCAATATCTTAGATCAACAGTTCGATCTGTCTGCGATGCATCTTTGCTTTGGATTAAATCCAACGGTCATCACATTTTGTCCAGATCCGATGGTCCTTATTCATTTCGGATTTCGGGCTTCAGGTAATTCGACTTTCAAGTTGCCAATTCTTCTGAAGTGAGATTCCTTGAACAGTAACCTCCTCGCAACTTTTGACATGAACCAAATGTTGTTCGTCAATCATGTTCTTAGATCGATGGTCGTCGATCATGTTCTTAGCTTATCTTGTCCTTCCACTTAAAAGTGATCCAACGGTTATCGAGTATTCAGATAATCGAATTCTCAAACCTTGTGCCCCGTTTATCCTATCCTTCACTTAACTTGATCCGACGGCTGACAGATATTCGAGTGATAGAATTCTCAATTGTTTTTCCCCGCTTATCCTATCCTTCCATTAATTCAATCAGATGGTTAATGAAAATTCAGATATTCGAATTCTCAATGGTCATGGTTTTTCCTGTGGAGATGTTGATCCTGATCACGTTTTTGTACCGCGCTTTTCCTTCTGAGCTTTGATCTCATCATATTGTTCGGTTCTCCTCCTGATATTATGTTTTTCCTATTTTCCATCGTCGTTGTTGTTCTTGAAATCAATGACAAGAACACTCTTCGTGTAAAAACATGCCAACAATATCCCCCTTTGGCATTGATGGCAACCCTGAAAGGCTACACTATTCTGCTTAGACCTCCAACTATAGCATCTAGACCACACCTTTTCTCCTCCTTTGACATCAATGTCAAATAAAACATGCTCCCCCTGAGCTGTTGCAGTACTTTTTCGGAGGTATTGGATATTCAATCAACACATACTCCCCCTGACAGGATGGACTCTCTTAGGTGAGAGAAGGGATGACACCCAGCTTCTGACGAAGATATTCAAATGGTGTCTTGGCTAGGGATTGAGTAAAGATGTTTGCAATTTGTTCTGTGGAAGGAATATAATTCAGCTGAACAACTCTGTTTGTAACCTGCTCTTTGAGAAAATGATACTTTATTGGTATATGCTTCATTTTTGAATGGAGAACAGGATTCTTCGAGACACTAATGGCATTGGTGTTATCACAGTGAAGTGGAATAGGATCAGTATAAGTTACCTTCAAATATGCAAGAGTTTGTATCATCCATAATATCTTAGTGCAACAGGTAGCAACAACAATGTACTATGCCTCTGTAGTTGATAATGAAATAGATCCATGTTTCTTACTAAGCCATGCTACTAACGAATCA
>ML815620.1:21130-31964 GCA_009831015.1 Picea engelmannii
GAGGGGTGTGAATAAGTTGTTACTGTGTATTAACCTTCTCCAAGTGATCATCAAGATTATGCAAGACATGAACAACATAAATAACAAACATCGATCACACATATGATATACACAGGGACAAATATTCACGAGGAAACCCATAAAGGGAGAAAACCTCTTCTTCATCGAATGATAGGAAGTCTTTTAAGTTATGTACATAATCTTTCTTTGAGCACCAACTCAAAATGAGCCTACAACCTCTTCTTTAACAAGCTGCAACTTGCTGAGAGCACCAACTCTCTGGTTTCTCTAACACCCACTAGAAGGAAGCACCAACTCCCTGAGTGTTCCAGCACCAACTGGATGGAAGCACCAACTTCCAGTCACACATGAACCAACCTGTATAACATAGAACAATGGTTCTCCCTTACACCAACCTACCACCCTGGTTTTTTTGGATGCAACCAGATGGAAGCTACAACTCCCTGTGTTCAAGAACCCACTTGAAACTTCGAGGACAACAATCCTCCCTAGCACCACCCTACCACCCTGAGATATAAATCTTTGCTTTCTGAAATTTATTACAGTGATACAAAATCTATCAATGGCTTACCAATCTCATCACTGTTCTACTACACTGTTGTGCTTTGCCTGCATCAGTGTGTTCCTACTCGCATCTTCTTGCGCTTAAGTTTTTGTACAGTCTGCTGTTTTCACCATTTCTGCTCTATCCAGCTTATGTTCTTCATCTCTGCATCTTTCACGCTCTATTCCTGCTCTCCTTGATCACACATAGTTCAACTTGTTTTACCGAGGAACAACAACTTCTCTCTGTCACGACATCTTTCTTTTATTCATGCCCTCATCATCCGTTTCTCTCTAAATCTCCAACGCCTATGTCGGGAATATCAGAATGCTCAAGAGCCATGAATCCAATGTCCCAAAGTAATGATTCCAACGTTCCAGAACAATGATTCAGTTAGTGTAACTGAATCGTAACTAATCAAGAAACCACGAAGTGAAACATCAACCCTTCGATCAGATCTAGTTTGATCAACGTCGTTGGATTATACACATAGATGCTTTTTGATCCACAGGTCCCCATGAACTTTACATGCGCGAACTAGGACCTGGTGCAACGTTCATCTCCACATGACCACTAGTTGTGACCTTGGGCGATGGTCTCACGTGACCATGTAATTGTGGGCACGAGCTCTCTTCTCGTTAGCCCCTTGTCGCATGTGATCTCGGGCTACGTCCTTGCGTAAGCATACGATTGCAGGCGCGTCCAAGAGTTGTTTGCGATCAACTACTTTTCTCCCCACAATACACCTATAGCTGCCACGTACCCTTTCTCCAAAACTGTGGTTTCAATTGCGGCCCGCTCACGAAAAATTAAGACCCAAGCATGTTATGACCCTGCAATGTGATGGGACCATCGATCTCATGATCTTGACGGTGCTCCTGAATGGACGGTTCATATTTGTTCTTTCACGATCTGCGGATAAGATCTAACCTTGCTAATGAACGGTTGTGATTTATTTCGTGATCCGTGCTTCGGGAGTTTCAAATCTCAAACCCTGCTTTCTTCCATACGCCAATCTTCTGGAGTCGATGATCTACGGACACCTATCCTTCTCAATCGATGACTCTGCCTCTACTTCGAGAATTTTACCTCTCAACTAGATCAACGGTCCTGTGTCCCCTTTCTTGATCAATGGTCGAGATCCGCTTAGCTACTTCGGGCATCGATGATTTCAATTCTCAACCTTCATGCTTTTAGTCGAAGTCCACAGATTCCTGCCTCGTGTCCTCATGGATTGGACGGTTGAGGCTTACTTTGGGTCTTTACCCAGAGTCCACAGGATTATGACACGTATTTTCTGTATTAGACGACCCAAATTTTCTTCGGACGATCTGATGCTTGAGATATTGTTCAGACGATCTGACGACTGAGATCTACTTTGGATGATCCGATGGACTATAATGTATTTCGGCTCTCCGGCTCTCTGGGCTTCGGGTATTTAAAATCTCAATTGGAAATTCTTGAAGTGATTTCTCTGGGCGTAACCTCCTCATAACTTTAGACTCGAAACGAATGACGTCCATTTGATCAAGATATTAGATCAACGGCTCGATCTGTCTGCGATGCAGCTTTGCTTTGGATTAAATCCAACGTTCATCGCATTTTCTCCATATCCGATGGTCCTTATTCATTTCTTATTTCGAGCTTCGGGTAATTCGACTTTCAAGTTGCCAATTCTTTCGAAGTGATATTCCCTGAACAATAACCTCCTCGTAACTTTTGGTGTGAACCAAATGTTGTTCGTCGATCATGTTCTTATATCGATGGCTTGATCTATCTTCGATGCTGCTCTTCTATCTTATCCTGTCCTTCCACTTAAAAGTGATCCAACGATTATCGGCTATTCGGATAATCGAATTCTCAAACCTTCTGCCCCGTTTATCCTATCCTTCACTTAACTTGATTCGACGACTGACGGATATTTGGGTGATCAAATTCTCAATCGTTTTGCCCCGCTTACCCTATCCTTCCATTAATTCAATCCGACGATTGACGAAAATTTGGATATTTGAATTCTCAATGGTCCTGGTTTGTCCCGTGGAGATGTTGATCCTGATCACGTTTCTATACTGCGCTTTTCCTTCTGAGATTTGATCTCTGCATACTGTTTGCTTCTCCTCCTGAGCTTATGGTTTTCCTATTTTCCATCATCGCTGCTGTTCTTTCCATCAATGAAAAGCACACTCTTCCTGTAAAAACATGCTAACAAGAAGAACTCAACCATGCTGAGAATTCAACTTGTATAGAGGAGTTAAAAAAGGGGGAGAACCTCTTATATTTTTCTTGATTAATGTTTGTGTTTCTCTAGGATGAGGAATTGAAGTGATGCTGTGTAGATGTTTTCATAGCAACTAACAACTGAAATGTTATTTATGTTACATATAATGAACACAATGAGGAATAATGTAATAGAATGTAACAAGATATGCTCAGACATGTCCGAGAACATTTTATTGTTCCCAAGAAGTGTCAGAGCAACTCATATCTTTATTTATACCTGGGTGAACATGGACTTTGGCACCCTGATTGTCAACAAAGAAAGAATGCTTAAATGCATTTGAATGAAACTCTGAGTTTTATGTGGGCTAATCGAAGGTTATGATCAACTTACAACAAGAAACACAGTCCTACTTTAAATGGGAGTAGATGATTTAGGCATAAACCCCTCTTGGACCCCCTCACCTTACCCCTCTTGTGGTATCATAGCCCCTATAGGGGATCAAGCTCAAATCATCTTGATCTTCATCTATATTAATTGCAATACAAAAGGATGTACAATATTCACAATACCATTGTTTATCTGACCCATGGAGTTAGTGTATTAGAGTTATAAAGAAATCATGCAAAGTATTTAATCATTTAATTACAAATAATTTTAAGTGTAAAAATTGGGATATTACACGCTTTCCTACATGTTGATCGATGGCTTGGTTCTTTGTACTATATTGTATCTCTTATTGAATGGCCATGTTCTCAATTAGCCTTTCATTATCACATGTAGAAATTGTTAAATTTGGCAGCATCGACAATTATTCTCCAATGAGAGGCCATATGGGCCACCCCGAGGCTAGCCAGGGAGATTTGGAGAATCAACTATTCTTGCGAGGTATTGACAAAATCGAGGGGGAACATACAACTTCTGTGAGTCAAACCAAAATTCAAGATGAATGAGATGCTATGTGAGTCTAATGCAAAAGTCAGGGGGAAGGTACAACCTCTGTGAGCATAGACCATCTAGTGCAAAGGCTAGGGGGAACGTACAACCTCTGTGAGCATAGATAGACTAGTGCAAAAGTCAGGGGGAACATACAACCTCTGTGAGCCTAGTCAAACCTTGTGAGCCATGAGTAAAAGTCAAGGCATCTAGCAAAAGTTAAGTTGAATATAAAATTCCTATGAGCTAGAAACAAACGATATTCCTAATATTGCAAATGATGTAATTGTATTGATCTAGTGCATTGGCACGTGTAAACATTATCCACCATGAAGAGAATTTTGAAATGCCTTGTCAAGAGTTGTAGCTAGAGTCTTAAGTCTAGTTCTAATTTATAACTAAAGTGTAATGTTGAGTTGCAACTAAAGTCTTGAGTCTAGTTCTATTTTAGTAATGTTGAGCTGCAACTAAAGTCTTGAGTCTAGTTCTACTTTAGAACTAAAGTGTAATGTTGAGTTGCAACTAAAGTCTTAAGTCTAGTTCTAAGTTCGAACTAAAGCATGTTAGTCTCAAGTCTAGTTCTAAGTTTGAACTAAAGTGTAATGTTGAGTTGTAACCAATCTCAAGCCTAGTTCTAAGTTCGAACTAAAGTGTAAAGCTGAGTTGTAACCAATCTCAAGTCTAGTTCTAAGTTCGAACAAAATTATGAAGCTGAGTTATGTTTAATGCATGCAATCAGGTTACTATTTCGAGCTTCTCCTCTTCCCCTCTTCAGCCTATATAAGAAGAGGTCGAACCCTCTCTTCAACACAGTTTTGCAACACAGTTTTCATATGCAGGTTGAAGGTGAAGTAATAGAGGAGCACATCAGTGATAAAGAGGCAGCATATCAGAGGTGTATTTCAGCAAGGTCTTCTAAGTCTTTGTCAGGTCAGAGTCATCTCGACAAGCTCTTTGAGAGTAGAACATTCATGGTGGATATTTGTAAGAGATCTTACATTATTAATGCAATAAAGGAATATTGTTTGTTGGGGTTTTTCTCCCTGTAGAGGGTTTCCCCAGGGTATATGTGTTGTTGATGTGCATGTTTACTTATCTACATAGTTATTGCTATTCGATTATGATTTGGTATTGTTGAAGTGTATTAAGTTGGAATCAAAGTATTGAAGAAAATAAAAGAATTAATCCGCATAAGAAATCAAGCTAATAATTTAACATGGTATTAGAGCTTAGGGTGTGTTAAACATGTTGAAGTGCAGCAGCAGGTACACACAGATCCAAGCTAACTTGATTAAGTTTCCAATGTGAGATCCATGGCATCCTCCATTTCAATCAAGGCCGAGGATAGGCTTGAAGGAGCTACCGACTTTAATGTGTGGAAGCTATGTATAACAAATATCTTGCAAGAACATGATCTTGAGTAGTATGTGACCACAATGGTGGAGGAACCCACGAATAATGCAGGAAGAACGACCTTCAGGAAGAGTCAATCAAAGGCCAAGCGAATCATCTTTGACTCAGTCAAAGACAATATAATGCCTGCAATGACTTCATTGATGACTTCCAAGGACTACATGGATACCTTGATGAATCTGTATGAGAAACAAGCTCCAAGTCAGAAGAGGACACTTAAGCACAAGCTTAAGTATTTGAATATGGAGAAAGGTAAATCAGTGGCATCTTTCTGTTCCAGGATAGCCCAGATCAAAGATCAACTTTTGGTCACAGGGGTGACAGTGGACGATGATTATTTAGTGCATGCCATTTTTTACGGTCTTCCTTCTTCATGGGAGACCTTCTTATCCAGTGTAAGTGGGAGAGAGATTCAACCCACGTTTGCGAGGTTATGGTATGTTTGCCTCCAGAAGGAGAGTCGCATAGCTACCAGGAGCGAGCTAATGAAAGAAGAACACTTAGCTTTAGCATCAAGATTCAAGGGAAAGAATAAAGGCACCTTCCAGAAAGGCTCTCAATGGAAGCCAAATACCAAAGGTACATTCAAAGGCAGGAATACTGATACATCTAAGATTAAATGCTTTAGTTGTAATAAGTTGGGTCATTTTGCTAAATATTGCTGGTTTAGAAAGAAATATCCTATGAAAGGGAAACATCATGCGTCAAATGCAGAGGATGATGAATCCAAAAGAAATCAGAAAAGTCCTTCTAATGAGAAAGAAAACAGGAAAGAATATTATTTGGTTTCTACCTTATCCAATTCAGTTTCCATGGGGCTGAAAACTTGGTTAGTAGACAGTGGTGCATCAAAGCACATGACAGGGTACAAGGAGATCCTCTCAGATTTCGAGACAAAATCTTTTGCAGAGCAAGTCGAGCTTGGGGATGAAAAATGTTACAAGATAGAGGGAGTAGGCTCTATCTCCTTCAGATTGGAACCTGGGGCTAGACTTCATGTTGATGAAGTATTATATGTTCCAGGGCTCAAGAAGAATCTACTATTAGTTGCAACCCTTGAGGACAAGGGATATTGGGTGATCTTCAAAGACAAGAAGGCACTAGTATGGGCTAAAGGTAGCCACTTAAGTACAACATAACCCATTGTAGTGGAGGACTGTACGTCATGTTAGGACAGTCAGTTCAGGCATTGGCTCGTGATGTGACTAGCTCCAACGAGTTGTGGCACATAAGACTTGGACATCTTCATTACAAAGCTCTTCCAGATCTACAGAACATGGTATGTGGCATGCCCTCTATTTCTCTTAGTAAAAATGAAATTTGTAAGGGATTCATGTTAGGTAAAAATATAAAGAAAGAATTTCCTAGTAGTGACAACAGAGCTCAGGGCATCTTGGATCTGGTTCATTTTGATGTATGTGGTCTCATGTCATCTCCCTCACTCAGTGGTTGTTTGTATTATGTCATTTTTATTGATGATTACTCAAGAAAATGTTGGATATGCTTTCTTAAAGCTAAAAGTGACACATTTGATAAATTCAAAGAGTATAAAGCCTTTATTGAAAAGCAGTCAGGGAAACATATCATAATCCTTAGAATAGACAATGGAGGAGAGTTTGAATCTCTTCTGTTTGAGGATTTCTGCAAGTCAGCAGGAATCAAGAGACAGTTGATCGTGCCATATAACCCTCAACAAAATGGTGTTGCTGAGAGGAAAAACAAGACTATTTGTGAGGCAGCGAAAGCAATGATGTTCGACCAGGATCTGCCAAATTCTTTATGGGCAGAAGCTACCTCCACTATCGTGTATATTCAGAACAAGTGTCCACATGCTATCTTGAAGGACAAGACTCCCGAAGAGGTCTTCTCAGGGATCAAACCTGAAGTAGGGAATCTAAGGATATTTAGATGTCCTGTGTATATTCATGTCCCTAAGGAAAAGAGGACAAAGATAGAACCCTCAGGAAAGAAAGGAGTTTTTGTGGGGTACAGTGAGAACTCCAAGGCTTGCAGGATTTATGTACCAGGTCAGAGGCAAATAGAGGTAAGAAGAGATGTGACTTTCCATGAGGAAGCCGCATTTAATAAATCCAGAGAGCTTCAACATGATTCAGAAGCAGTTCAACCGGCTTCACCCTCTTCTGAAAATGAAGAGTCAGATGATCAGAGGGAGGAACCTTGTGAAGGGCCAAGTAATGAGCCCCTAGAACTTGCTGAAGTATTAGAAAGAACTCTTGAAGAAACTACAGCCAAAAGGAAGCCAGGGTGGCTTAAAGAAATAATGCGGGAAACAGAAAGGATAGCTGCTCCCAAAGGAACTTTCAGGGAAAGGAAGAGACCTCATAGGTTTGGAGGCTATGTTGCACTAATGAGCAGCATTAGTGATGCTGAACCTTCTTCATTTGAAGAAGAAGATAAATTACAAGTATGGAAGGATGCCATGCTTGAGGAATACAAGTCTATTATAAAGAACAATGTTTGGGACATTGTGCCAAGGCTAAAAGACAAATTAGTGGTTTATTCCAAATGGATCTATAAGATCAAACATGTAGCTGATGGAAGTGTGGAAAAGTTCAAAGCATGATTTGTAGCCAGAGTCTTCACTCAGAAAGAAGGAATTGACTACGAAGAGGCTTTTGCTCCTGTAGCTAGGTATGTAGAAATTTCAATACAAATTATGTATTGCCTAGATTCTCCCGATCTAACAATTATATGACACTGTTAAATACATAATCGCTTTTACAAATATTCTTGTGGAATTTAAAACACGATCACCAATTGAAATATCAAGAAGAAAGATCAATCCCAGATAACATAAATGTTTTACCGGGAAATCATAAAGCTAAAAACCCCACTAGCATATATTATGTATATCATGGATCATGAAACAGTCTCATGCAAAACTCTAATCCAAGAGATCTCTGTACAATACAATCGTCTCACACTGTCATACAAAAATCAACAAATACATGTGCCAATTCTCTGCCTCCAGACAGCCTGCCTCCTCTACGCAATCCTTGCAATGGAAAACCCTGCAAATGAATTCGAATTCCTCTTGCCTAGGTTGCGCATTGCTCATGGGCACATCCACTGTGTGTGTGATTGGATGAGTGCACTTCACTCAAATCACAACTGATAGCCAAACTGTCCCTTTCACCTGTTATCTCAACCGGGTCTCCACTGGATCTGACATGCATGTAGTTAACAGTGGTAAATCTTCAGTTACATGTGAGATCACTGATTGTGAATTAATTAATAATTAATTCACTGAACTCTCACTAGTGTAAGTTTAGTTACAACTAGTGCAACTGAGCTTAACTAACTTAACTGAGATAAACTACTTTACAACTCACATAACCACACTTATAACTCTGTTACAACTTCAAGTCACTTAGTTACAACTAATTCGACTTCCATGTCCCACCAGTCAACCTTTGAACTCGAATTTCCTATAGCTAACTGATTTTTCATTCCAGTTAACTATTTTAAGTAATTATGAGATAATAGATTAATATTTATTGTCCAATTTATTTAAGGGAAAAATAAATTAGACACACATTTGTTGTTGACTTTTCAACACTCCCTCTCAACAAGAAAGGGATTATCCTTCACCCCAATCTTGTCTCTATTGTATTCGAATTTGCTCCTGGTGAGCGCCTTCGTCAGAATGTCTGCATCCTGATCTTTCATAGGAATGTACTAAAGCAACATGATCTTCCACTGCACACAATCTCTGATATGATGATACAAGATATCTATATGCTTAGATCTATCATGAAACACAAGATTAATTGAGAGTTTAATGCAACTCTGATTATCACAATGAATCACTGTCAGATCTAAATGAGAACCAAACAAACCAACCAAAATCGTTCTCATCCAGATAGCCTCACATGCATCTTGACTCCCTACCATGTATTCTGCTTTCGATGAATTGAGTGCCACAGATCTCTGTTTCCTGTTGTACCAAGAAACAACTATAGATCCGATACTAAAGATCCCCCCTGATGTGATCTTTCTGTTAGTTGGGCTGCCCGCCCAATTTGCATCAGTGAAGCCATGCAACTTCACCTCATCCATCTGTCTGTATCATAAGACATACTCAGATGTGCCCCTCAGGTATCTCAGGACATGCTTACCTGCCTTCCAAAAGAGCTTGGTAGGCTTAACCATTGCTTGACTCAGTTGGTTAACTGCATAGCAAATGTCCGGACTTGTATTCACTAAATACATTAGTGAACCCACTAACTGTTGATAGACAGTAGAATCCACTACCTCTCCAGAAGTAGCATCCTCTTTCCTCCAGTTTCCTGGAAGAGGAGTATCCATGGGTTTGCAGCCCTCCATGTGAAACTTACCCAGTATCGCCCTTGCATACTTGCCTTGAGACACACAAAGTTCACCATCTCACTGCCATATTTCCAATCCAAGGAAATAATGAAGGAGACCCATATCCTTCATCTCAAACTCCTTTGCAAGGTCCTCCTTGCATGAGTGTCTTAGTTGCTCATCACAAGTCAGTATTAAATCATCAACATAAATAACAATGATTGAAAGCTTACCCTCCACCACAATTTGGTATAGGTTTGCATCCGCTTCACTTTTGGTGAAGCTCGGTCCGGTGAAATAGCTGTCTATCCGAGTGTACCAAGCACGAGGTGCTTGCTTCAACCCATACAACGGTCTCTTGAGTTTGCAAACATGCGACTCCCTGTCAAAGGTCTCAAAACCTTCTAGTTGCTCAATGTACACTTCTTCCTCAATGATCCCATTGAGAAGTGCAGTTTTTACATCCATTTGATGAATGCGCTAGCCCATCTGCGCTGAGAGTGCAAAGATGGATCTTATGGAAGAGTACCTTGTGACAGGTGCAAAGGTCTCATCATAATCTATCCGCTCGATCTGTGAGAAGCCCTGGGCCACAAACCTGGCCTTGTATTTCTCCACACTCCCATCAACAACTTGCTTTACCTTGTAGTTCCATCTCGAACCTACCACTGATTTGTCGACCGATCTTGGGACAATTTCCCATGCACTGTTTTTGACAATGGAGTCATACTCCTCCACCATTGCATCTACTCATGTGGGATCTTACACTGCTTCCTGAAAGGAAGATGGTTCAGTCATAATACATTTGCTCATGAGAGCCATGTATCCAGTAAATCGATCAGGAGACTGTCTCTGTCTATGCTGTGAAGTAGGGGCTCCTACATTCTGTGCAACATCTAGTCTCAATCTATCAACTTTCATGGTGCGCTTTCTGCCATTTCTGATGGATCACTCTGCATGAGTGGATTCCTCCACTCCATGAACCTCCTCATGTGGTTGATCCACATCTTGAGACTCATCTTTGGGAACCAACAGTTCCTCCTCTGCATGCAAGTCTAGCTCCCTCTCAAGCAACAACCGCATGGCTTTCCCCTCATCGAATTTTATATCCCATCGCATCATCTTACTGTTAGGAAAATACACACGATAATTATGAGGTGTTTCTGTGTAGCCCACAAATATCCCAACTTCAGCAGTCGGTTCCAGCTTCTTTTTGGCATCCTTGGTCACATGTGTTATCACTCCAGGAAACTACTTAGGGTTGTAAGCTAAGTATGCCTGGTAACTTAAGAAATCACTAATAATCAAGTGTTTGGAACAATGGGATAACTGAGAAGGCTTAGCAAAAAGACAACATGTCATGCCTCTAAACA
>ML815620.1:86854-108231 GCA_009831015.1 Picea engelmannii
CTAGGGTTTTGATTCTAGGGCCCTGCCTTTGCAGCACCATAGAACCCTACCTTCTAGTCTTTAAGTCATCATCCTTTCAAAATCTTGTGCCCTTTTCTTATTTGACTCCATATACCCTAAGGCACTGATATCTAACCTCCAACATTGAAGCTTTAGTGTGTAAAACTACTTTCATAACTAAATTTTGAAACCCTAACTAACCAAACTAACCTAATTTAGGGTTGACGTCACAGCTGGATATCTCATCTTGACGCAACAAAAGTGTAATATAAGCAATTAAATGATGATTTGAAGCATTTATTGAGTAAATTGTTGATTGGACATATTGTTGGCTTAGTCATCTCCTTAGATATTGATGAATTGATGGTCTTTCATAGCTAATTGATAAAACGTTGAATTCATTTTACATCTATTGCAGTACATTGCTTATTGAATAATATCAGATAGTCATTGAAGTACTAACCCTTTGAGTTATAGCCTGCATATATATATTGTGTTGCTGTTGTCTCGTTTCGGGCAGGTGTTTTCAATAGGGCATACACTTCATTTATTGGCTGATTAGCCGGACTGTCTGACATTGGTGGTAACCTGTGAGGAGGGAACTCTAAAACTTGACCTTATACTTTCTGCCTCTTCAAACCCCAGGTTACCGGGGACGTCTCCCCTGGGCTAACCTCCCTAAACAGAAAGAACCTCCCTATCGAGGTGACATTGGGTGGGGAAGGTTCCTGTTACACCAGTTCGATCTCTATCCTTTAGCCTATGACCTAAACTACAAAATGTGCGATAACAAAGCCCAAGCTCGTCAAAAAACTGTTAGTCCTTCCATACCAAGCTCTAGGAGCTTGATTTAATCCGTACAGAGCCTTCTTCAACTTGTAGACATGAGTCTTCCTGTCTTCAACTTCAAACGCTTGAGGTTGTTCTATATACACTTCTTCTTCAATGACACCATTCAAGAAAGTTGTTTTCACGTCCATCTGGTGTTACTTCCACTTCATGTTAGATGAAAGGGCTATGATGGTTCTGATTGAAGTGTATCTGGCTACATGAGCAAACATCTCTTCATAATCAATGCCTTCTTTTTGAGAAAATCCATGAGCAACAAACCTTGCTTTATATTTCTCAATACTTCCATCAACAACATGTTTTATTTTGAAAAGCCGTTTGGAAGATACCACATCCTTGCTCTTTGGTCTGGGAACTATTTCCCATACATCATTCTTTATGATGGATTGGTATTCTTCTGTCATGGCATCTGCCCATTCTTTCTTCTGAATGGCTTCTTTAAAGCAGGTAGGATCCTTCTCTAAGAGATCACACATCAAAGCCATATAACTGGAGAATGGCTTAGGTTTCTTCACTTGTCTCATGGTTCCTTCAGGGGCACTGTATTTCTCTCCATCTTGAATAAGTTCCCTTGCCCAGACTGGCTTTCTCTTGTGGGATATCATCATCTGAGGAGGTTCTTGAGACTCTATTATGTCATGATCTTCTAGAATCTCCTCATCAGGGGAAGTTATGATTTCCCTCACTGGTTCTGTAGCTCTAGGAGCTACAAGTTCCTCTCCATATACTTCTTCAAGCTGGCATCTTCTTGATTTATTGAGTGCTGCATATTCATCAAAGGTTACATCCCTGTTGATTTCAATATGATGGTAACCTGGTATATAAACTTTGAAGGCCTTGAATACCTCACAGTATCCCATAAATATTTCTTTCTTTCCTGAAGGGTCCAACTTGGTTCTCTTCTCTTTTGGAATATGTACAAATACTGGGCAACCAAATATTTTGAGATGGCTTACTTCTGGCTTCTTTCTGGAGAACATCTCTTCAGGGGTCTTGAACCCAAGTGCACTATGGGACAATCTTTTTTTTACATATACTGTTGTTTTTGCTGCTTCTGCCCATAAGTACATTGGAAGATATTGATCATGGATCATGGTCTTCACTGCTTCCATTATAGTTCTGTTCTTTCTTTTTGCTACACCATTTTTTTGAGGATTGTAGGGAGTGGTGAGCTCCCTCTTGATCCCAACATATTTTCAAAAGTTTGTAAACTCTTTTGAGGTGTATTCTCCTCCATTATCTGACCTGAGTATCTTTATCTTTCTTTTAGAAATATTCTCTATCAAGGCTTTGAATTCCTTGAATTTATTGAACACTTCATCTTTTGATTTGAAAAAGTAAACCCATGTTTTACGAGAATAGTCATCAATAAAGGATACACAGTATTCATACCCACTGATGGAGGATTATGGCATTGGGCCACACATATATAAGTGATTGAGCTTTAGGACTCCTTCTGCTTTACTGTCTCTCTTCAGAAAAGGGTTCTTGATGTTCTTTCCTTGTGCTCATCCATTGCACACACCTTCATGGTCAACCTTGAGTTCTGGTAGAAATGTGACTGCCTTGCTTACATATGGTAATTCCTTGTAGTTGATGTGGGCTAATATTCTATGCCAAAGTTCACATGGATTCTAAATGGAGTGGGTCATGGCTACTTCTGAGTGACCCTTTAGCTTATACAAGACACCTTCTTCTTTTCCAATAACAAGTACTTCTTTCATGGTTTTTCCTTTGGCCCACATAAGAACTTCTCCATCTATGAAGGCAACTTTGAAGCCTTTCTTTTCTAAAGCTAAGATGGAGAGTAAGTTCTTTGTCAAACCTGGTACATACAGTACATCCTTCATCTTCATTGGGGTCCCTGAATCAAGCTTGTAATTTGATTCTCCTACTCCCTTGATAGGGTATTGATAATCATCTCCAAGTGTGACGTTCTGAGGAAAATTATTTTCTGAACGGTGAGAGAGAATGTCTCTTTGACCTGTCATGTGCTTGGAAGCACCACTATCAATGAGCCAAGTGTCCTCACCAGGTGATACTG
Source organism: Picea engelmannii (assembly GCA_009831015.1). NCBI lineage: Eukaryota > Viridiplantae > Streptophyta > Pinopsida > Pinales > Pinaceae > Picea > Picea engelmannii. The sequence goes on from ML815620.1 coordinate 89,748, forward strand.
ATCCTGAGAGGGAAGAGATTAAGACATAATCTTCAATTTGTTCTTTTATCATCTTAGTGGGTGGCTCTTCATCTTCAACTGCATGGGCATGGTGCCTCTTGTTTTTATTCTTGTATTCTTCTCATCTAGCTGGACAATGTTTAGCAATATGTCCCATCTTGTCACAATGGTAACATTGGTAGGATGAGAAATCTTTTTCTCTTCTTTGTCCTTTCTGAAACTTCTGAAATCTCCTTGGTTGAGATTCTTTATGTATGAATTCATTTTGGGGGTGAGACTCCTTATGAGTTTCTTTCTGGAAGTAAGACTTCTTTCTTGCTCCTTTAGTGTGAGTAGCTAGGGATTGATATTCATCTCTTGATAGCAAAGCTTCTCGGTTAGCTACTCTTGCTTCTTCTTGAACACATTCTTCCCAAAGACTATCCAATTGTAGTTTGTCTTTTTTGGCACAAATAGTTTGTATGAATGCATCCCAAGGTCTTGTGAGACCATTAAGGGTTGTCATTATAAGTTCATATTCATCTATATTATCTTCAATTGCTTCTAGTTGTTCTTTGAATTGTGATATTCTGGAGAAATATTCCTGGATTGTTTCTCCTTTCTGCATCCTTGTATTCTTGAGTTAAGTTCTTAGATTCATCTCCCGATTGATGTTATTTCCTTCATATAATCTGGTTAGGGCATCAAACATTTCTTTTGGAGTCTTCTTTGAAGCCACTTGAGGAACCAAGTGATCTTTGATAGAATCTGCAATGATTCTTTTGGCCCTAACTGTGTTCTTTTGGCGTTTTGCTTTAGCTGCAACATCGACGAGTTTTGGTACATTCTCTTTAATGAATCTTGCTAGGTCATTCTCTTCAAGAATGAGTCCAATCCTATACTTCTAGGCACAAAAGTTTTCCACACCTTCTAGCTTGTCAACAAGCTTAGTTCTTGCAGACATCTTTTACCTGGAGCTAGGAAAATGACCAAAAAATGAAAATGCTCAGAATTGAATTTTGAACTTACCAGGAGATGCAATTGGTTGAGGCGAGTAGCATGGTGTGGTTAGATTTCAGAAAATAAAAAATTTTCCCCTTCAAACTTGACCAACGGATTTCTGGATTGGTGCTTCTAGTTTTCTTGTACTTTGTGTTTTCTGGTACTTCTGGTTTCCTGGTGCTTCTGGTTTTCTGGTACTTCTGGTACTGGTGAAAACTAGGATTTCACTTTTCGGGAGTTATACCCACTGAAAAGGTGCACTGAAGGTGCCAAAGAGTTCCTTGGGCTAGGGCGCACTTTTCTATATGACTTTTGGGCTGAAATTCCTCTTCAATAAAAGCCCTCATTTTCTTGTACGACAACAGTGACATTTTCCTTTTTCCTGTGAAATATGCTCTCTTCAGCTTAGCTTTGATACCATGTTAGATTTTAAGCTATTATTAGGTTTCTTTTCAATTTACTAGATAGCCATAACATAGATAGGATCACTGAGAGAAACACAATCACAATATACACAACATTTATCCTGGGAAACCCTCATGGGAAGAAAACCCGTCAAAAACTTAATATAGATAGGCAATACAATGCCAAGACAATAAACCAAACACTAGAGAATATCCTCTCCCAAGTAATGCGTCTCTCTCTCTTCCTTCTTCTCCAACTGCAACTACCAAACTTGCGCTCTGGATGATCGAATGGGTGTGTGAACAAATGAGACGCTGGCTTCCTTTATTTATACAAACTGGCAAGTGCTGAAAGGAGGTGTCTCTTCACTTGCAGGGTCGATTTCTCTTTCTGGGTGGTTAGAACCACTTTAATTTGCTTGGGGTCCGACTTCTTAGTTTACATATTACATTTAGGGTTTGACCAATCCACAAAAGGGGATTTGGTCAATTACAATGTCTGACATGATCAATCCACAAAAGGGGATTGATATAATGAATAATAAATGAATAATAAATAGAATACTCTTCGCAGTTACAATATTTCAACAAGGTCTAGGATGAGGTTGGAACACTCCTTGACCGACTAGGTTGAAGAACCTAGCTTGAAACAATTGATTTAATTCTTGTGGGTCAACATCAAAATGAATAGAAAATTTGGGTCTCCTATGGTGTCTTTGCCAAAAATTATTTCTGCCCCTGTTTCCTCCTCTGCCATGGCTACCTCGGCTAAAAAAACTCATATCTAAAGCAAATTCAAATCGGAATATGAATGAAAGTAACTAATCAATCAACAAATACCCTGCCTAAAGATAAAATTGAAATATTGTCTCTCTTCATTTCACGCATTAATGCAAACAATTCATCACTATGTATATAACAACCATAATCATTTGCAGCTTGACCCATACTATCATTTAGAACATGGAGATATAATGACATATAGGATATGGAGATATTTGTAATAAATGAAAAATGGATTCATGACAGGTAAAACATGAATACTATTCTAAATACAAGACAATCTTAATCCCCAAATACATCTTATATACTCATATCATCAGCCTCATATAACTGCAAATCTCCTCAACTCTACCTAAAGCCTTCAAACTATCATTTTTTTTATGAGAATGAAGACATCGGAAAATAAAATGATTCGGGAATAATGGAGGGTTTGTAATTAATGAAAAATGAATATAATGAGTGGGAAATGAAATCAGACCATATCCTTTTATCATTTAAAACATATCACAAGTTCAAATTTCCATTTTTCTATGTAATTTCTGGAAAATAATTAACATAACAGAATTTCCAAAATCTCTTTTATCACAATGTTTTTATCCATAAAACAACACTCTTTTAAACTCTATTCTATCAAAATTTTAATCCACTAAACTCATCTTTATGACATATTGAATCCAATATCAAGGTAACAGAGCACAAGAAAAATTAGCCCATAGTCCATATTATTTTTCACATCTCTGCTTGTAAGAGGTCATACTCTAATCAACACTGATATTCCCAAAAGATTGTGCTGACCAAACAATCCTAATAACATGCTACCAGAACTCATGAAACAAATTTGCAGTGGTAAATAACAACAAGCAAGTCATGGCCTCGTGCCTAAGTCGAGGGACTCATACAAGTTTTTACAATAACTCCCAAATTTAACCACCCATTACAGAATGAACAACTCGAAGCAAGGAGAAACGAAACCCCCATTTTGAACCAAAACCCATTTTTCAAGTAGTTAATGATATCTTTGCACAACCAAATGATGAAAAATCAAAATTGTTCAAGGGTTGACCAGATGACAAGTTGAAAAGGGAGGTTGATAGAATGACTTATTTTAGCATGGCTCATATGGAAATAGAGGGTGATGCGAGCTACAACCATGATAAACAATACCCAATGAACCCTCAAGCATTCATACTGTTGGGGTTTGAAACCATAAAATAACACAACACTTATCATAATCAGCTTGGGAAACATTTCCATAAGCATGCAACTAGTAGGAGTTAAAAATGGATTTGTTAACAACATTTGTTTGAGTCCTTCTCTAAAAGAAAAACTAGTAATGAGTACGAAATGAACCCATGGTGGAGGATAGAAGACTAAAATCACAAGAAATATCAACAATGCATTATTTACAAGAACCCATCTCAACTTATTTTTTTGAAACTATATTAAACCCAGGTCATGGCCATCATAGCATTTGAACTTGTCATTTTATTCCATTAAAACCTATAAAATTCCTCATTCAAGAACAAAGAGGCACATTCATAGCGCATATACAACATGTAAACAAATAAGCCAATATCTCAATTTTATCAGAGCAAGAGTAAATAATTAATGGTAGAAGTCTCAAAGAGTTCCATACCTGTTAAAATTTGCTCAAAAGCCACAAAGAAACAACTCCAAATCTCAATAAACCACCGCAAAATCCGAAACCATAGTTGACAACAACGACAAGCTCTCAAACAAATGACAATACAAAATGTGGTATACCAACAAAAGGAAATGAGTAGAACTCATTTACTCTATGCCACTTCAACCATCAACCAACCATTAAATGCAATCAACAAAACCTTACACGATGGAGCGCACTCAACGTCAACTCAACTCCAATATCTTGTCATATATCAACCTGTTGACCAAACCTTTGATACATATCCCATACACACTATTGGATAGGAGCGTTGTTATTTTTTAAAGAAGTCAAATTAAATAAAATACCAAGTAACCCAAAGTATGATATATGAGACTTGCATTCATCCATACTTGCACGCGATGGCTCTAACATAAATTTGAAACCTTTATACGATACCATTGGTGATATATGGTAAATAAAACTTGACCAACCCTTTTATCACTTAAAACATATTGTATTAATAACCATATTTGCATTCATAGCTCATCATTGTATTTGTATGAAACATAGTTTGCTTGGAGGTCCCTTTCTTTAGGCGAATATCACATCGTTTAAAATGAAATATGAGGATGGAAATATTGCCAATTACCATTGCGGAGCTACTTATGCATGCAAGAACATCAAATATCAATCAAAATTTCAGTGAAAGTCATACTGTCTAGGAGGGAATAAACTTATTATGATTTTCTCCTAAGGGGTCCCACCTATTAATTATCGATATCATATAATATAAGTATAATGTATTGCAAGTCTTTGCATACATGATTCTTGTTGCGCTTTTATGTGTCAAAAGTAGCATGGTACCTTGCTCTAACTATCATGCTACATTTTGGCAACTCCTCTGGGGAGTTATTGTCAACCTTTCCTTCTCTTGAGTGAAGGCTTTGTCTTTCTTGTGTTAATCCTCTACTCTCTCCATAGAGAGCATTGTGTTGTTTTTTCCTATGAGAGAGGTGTTGGAATTATTGTCATTGATTTCAAAGGATTAATGATGTCGTTAATGTCATATAACTATATTACAATACACACTGCATTTCCAGGATTGATTTATATATATAGGTCTATAAGATTATTAAAAAAGGGGTGCATGTAAGAAAGAAAAAAGTGAAATAGTGGTTTCAAGCCCATGGGATTGGGGTATTTTCCCATGGTATTAGGAATCAATTATTTAATTAAGGGACATGTCCCTTCATGAAGGGTTGTGAAAAAGTATAAAAAGAGAAAGCATTGAGAGAAAGTGAGGGTGTGAAAAATGGATTAGCAAAGATTGAATGACAAAATCAGTTTTAGGCCATCTTGGAATTTTTGTGGTAAATTTTTTTTCTAGGACGTTTAAGACCTTGTGATGTGGAAGAGGTAGAGGAGAGATATTGGTGTACTTGTGGTAAAAAATTAAAATGTTGGTTCGCTATACTTTCAGAGATATGCCCTGTGGAAGTTAGGGTTTCTTGAATGCTCCATAAATGAGTTTCAAACATGTCATCTTGGCACTTTCACACTAACTTATTTTCTATGATGTTTCATTCCCTAATATTTTGCATATGCAAAGGAGAGATCTTGGGATACATGTGGTAAAAATATCAAATGTTGGTTCATTACAATTTCATATATATGCCTTGTGGAAGTTAGGGTTCATGAATGCTCCTTAAATAAATTTCAAATAGGCCGTCTTGGAACTTTTACTATAATTTATTTTCTGTGATTTTTAGACACTTAGATTTTGCAAATATGGAGGAGAGATCATGGTGTACATGTGGTAAAAATATCATATGTTGGTTTGTTATAAGTTCAGAGATATTCTCTGTGGAAGTTAGGGCTCCTGAATGCTCTTGAAATCAATTTCAAACAAGTAAGCTTTGGACACTTTTGCTATAACTTATTTTTTCGGATGTTTCAGACCTTGAGATTTTGCAGAGATAGAGGAGATAGTTTGGTGTACATGTGGTAAAAATTGTAGATGTTGGATCGCTATACTTTCTGAAATATGATATGTGAAAGTTAGGGCTTTTGAATGGTCCTAAGATCAGTTTTAAGCATGCCATTTTGGAATTTTCACTGTAACTTCATTTAAGTTTGGAAATTTCAGAGAGTAGAGGAGACATATAGAGGTACCTCAAGTAAAAATATTATAATCAGATTTTCAAAATTGGATATGTGGCATCTTGTACGAGTTTGTTCTTGCGAAGAGGACCAAAACAACAAGTTTTGGGAAAGTTTCCATTTGGAAATTCAACCTTTGGTCAGATCTTGTAAAAGGAAGAAGTAGTGAGAAGACCCGGAGAAGCCAGGAGAAGTGAGTAGATCTAGTAAAGGAAGAAGTAGCAAGCAAACACGATGAAGGCATAAATAGCAAGCATACTCATTGAAGGTTGTTGCAACTCAACGATTGGTGTCTCTTGCTAAGTTGTTGCTTAGTGGTGGGGATTGGTGTCTCCATTATATTGGTGTCCATGAAGAACCAAAAGAGATTGGCGTTTCTTGCGAATTTGGTACTTGGTGGTGGGGATTGGTGTCTCTAGTAGATTGGTGTCTACGAAAATATGTAAGAGTAGATTGGTGCCTACTAGGATTTGTATTAGTTGGGATTGGTGTCTCCAATATGTTGGTGCCTACAAATATTTGTAACAGTAGGTTGGTGCCTACAAAGAATTATAAAGAAAATTTTTGTGGTTTTGTTCCGAAAGGGTTTCCACGTAAACCTTGTGTTCCATGTTTTGCAATTAATATGTGCTTTTTTTCTTATGGTTGATGAATGTTTAAAAAAGTAAAAAATTGTCTTATATTGATTCATCCCCCCCTCTCAGTATAAGTATGTGCTCAAGAATTGGTATAAGAGTGAGTTCCTTAAAAAACAATCTAACAACTAGAGGACAGATCTTGGGAGCACACATGGAAATTGAAACTTATACTTCGAAAAATGAATACAAAGGGAGAGAAATGATGGATTCAGAAGAAGAGAAAAATTTCGAAACATACGTGGAAGTAGATATTGAAGAAAAACTCATTTGTGCCTTAAGTGAAATAAAGAATCTTAAGAAAAAGAATTTGAAGCATAAGGAGCGGCTACAAAAGTATGAAGAAGAGGATCGTGATGCAAAAATAAAATTTTAAAAAGCCTTGAAGAAACATAGAAGACTATTACCAGCCTAAAGATTCAACCAAAAGAGGAAAAAAGGACGGAAGAAGTGGTGGGAATCTATCCAAAGGAAAAGGAAGGAAATTGTGAGAAGTTGGAAGCTAAAATTGTTTCCTTAAGAAAGGAATTGGAGAAGTCATGAAGTTTGAAAAGAGCATTGAAATATTAGATGATATCATCAATTTCCAAAGATCACCACTCACTAAAATTGGCCTTGGTTATGGTAAGAGTAAAATGACCACCAAAGAAAATTCAAAAGCTACAGAGCCACCAAAGAAAGTAAATGAAGGAGAATCTTGAAGTTATGTTGATGTACTCAAAATCTCCATCAGTGACAAAGACAACAGGAAGAGAAAATGATGTTCCGCATAAAATTGTCATTCCTCCCAAAGAAAACAAGGACATATTTAGAAGATATTTTCCACAAAGATGGCCTTGCTCAATTCGGTACCAAAAATATTCCCTTGTTATTATTTTTCTTGCAATCACTTTGGTCATAAATAAATAGATTGTAGAGCATATGCAAGAAATAATCACGTATGGAACAAAAATAGAAGTACTTATGGGTTCTCAAATAGAAACTATAATTCATTTGCTCCATTATTTGATTATGATGTTGTATGTTATAAGTGCAACAACTATTGGCACATAACACATTTTTGTAGAAGTGGCATAGTGGAAACTTCTAGACAAATAATGAAAGAATATACACTTGCCAAACAAAAGAAAGAACCCATGGGAATTTGGAAAAGGAAGCAAGATTAAGAAAAGCAAAAAAATGAAGAAAATATGCTTGTGCAAACTACCCTTCATGCTCAAAACAAAGGAAATGGATGGTACATTGACAATGGATGCTCAAGCCACATGACAAGGGACAAGAACAAATTTCACACTTTGAAGGAAGTAAACGAAGGAAGTGTAACATTTGGAGATAATGCTACTGCAAGGATAGTCAGAAACGGTACTGATCTTAGTATTGATAATGGAAAGACTAAAATAGAGAAGTTCTTGTATATTGAATGCTTGGAACATAATCTTCTCAGTGTCAGTCAAATGTGTGATCAAGGACACACTCTCACATTTGATTCTCAAGGTTGTGAGATAAGGAAGAAAATCTTGGGAATATTAATGGAAAATGCATATAGAACCTCAAATAATGTATATATCCTCAAAGAGACAAAGGGAGAAAAATGTTATATGGGACAAATAGATGAGAGCTGGTTATGGAATATAAGAATGGGCCATATAAAATTTGATAATGTAGTAAAAATCAACACCAAACAAGGAGTGAGAGGTATGTCAAATATTGATAAACCTTCAAACACTCTTTGTAAGCAATGTCAACATGGGAAACAGACCAGAGCAAGCTTCAAATCAAAGTATTACTCAATAACGAAGCCATTGGAACTTGTTCATATAGATCTTTGTGGGCCTACAAGAACACAAAGTCTACAAGGTTAAAAATACTTCTTGTTACTCATCGATGATTACTCTAGAATGACATGGGTTACATTTCTAAAAGAAAAATTTGAAGCATTTGAGAAGTTCAAAGCATTCAAAGCCTTGGTTGAAAATGAAACTGATTTGAAAATCAAGTGCTTGAGATCAAGCAGAGAAGGTGAGTTTCTCTCAAATGAATTGGAAGAATTTTGTGAGCTTCAAGGAATAAAGAGAACTTTTTCAACTGCAAGAACTCCACAGCAAAATGGAGTGGTAGAAAGGAATAATCAAACCATACAAGAGATGGCTATAACAATGTTGAATAAAGATAATCTATCAGACAAGTTTTGGAGAGAAGCAGTCAATAATGCAGTTTATCTTCAACAACAAAAAAACACCTTATGTACTATGGAAGGGTATACCAACAATAGTTAAATACTTCAAAGTTTTCAGAAGCAAGTGCTACATAAAGAGAGATGATGAGGACTTGGGAAAATTTGACTCTAGAGCTGATGAAGGTATCTTTCTTGATTATTCTTCAAGAATCAAGGCTTATCGAGGTTACAATAAAGCATTGGGAAAAATCATAGAGATTTCCAATGTGAAAGTGGATGAAGTAGGGAATCAAAAGGTGAAAGCAAATGTTCAAGCAGAGGAGCCAAGTTGCAAAGAAGAAGGAGAAGGAGAATAAAATGAAGAAGAAGAATCAGAATGTCGAGATACAAAGACACCATCTAGATTTCTCTGAAAGAATCATTTAGAAAATTTAATTCTTGGTAATAAGGATACGAGAGTTCATACTAGAAGAAGACTAGTAAGTGAACCAGAATATGAAAACTTATCTTTGCTATCTAAAATAGAGCCTAAGAACTTTACAGAAGCTAGAAAAGACAAGCATTGGATTAATGCCATGGAAGAAGAGTTTAATCAAATTGAGAAGAATGAGACATGAGAACCTGTTCCAAGAACAAAATATAAAAATATGATTGGCACTGTTATCGTAGGATTTGTACTTGTGCAAATCCCACCACAAGATCCCTAAATCTTGCGTAACTATGGAAGAAACTACCACTGTAATCTTAGTAGGATCTTCCCTTGTTTTAGTGATGGAGAAGGTGCACCACAAGGGAGGCTTCCCTAGTGACCTCAATGGATCAAATAACAAGTTTAGTAGCCAAGCCTACCACCCCCAAACTTGATCACTGATTGGTTGGTCTAGGTCTAGGAAAGAGAGGTTGTGATGTAGTTTGTTTTACCTACCTGGAACATGAATAATTTGCAACATATATTTAACAATTATCAAACTAAAGTATGCAACGATAACCTATTTAAACATTAGACATGATAGATTACAACAGATCTTACAATTTTTCAGCAATTAACAATCATATAACAACAATAAATGATTTGTAATAGTAGCAATAATTAGTGCTAAAAAATACCACAATTGACCATGGAAATTAAGAATATAACCAATAGAATATTATCTAATTGTTAGAGGTGATTTCTCAGTGAGTTAATCCACCTTTAGATGAGTGTATGCAACAATTTAATGTAGTTTTAGATGGTTGTAGCAAAATTTTATAACAACAACAAATGATATTGTGAGTTTGCTAGGGTTAGAGTTCGTAGAATTAGTAGAATACTTGAGAGATTTGAAAGAGGGGTTTTATCAAATGCTTTCACCACAAGAGTTACTTCTAGATTAGTGCCTTTACCATTTTAGGGCTATGGAGTCTCAAATGAATCCAAAATTGAAGTTTGATCTACTTGAAACCAAGAGGTAGAGTCTAAACCCTCAGGTACAAACACATTTGGGCCTTAGGCTTAAGACTTTGAGGAGAAGGACGTCCAAAGTGAAAGCACTTTTGGGGGGGTGAATCAGTAATAGATATTTTAATCCTTTTAACCACATTATGTAAGTTCTATTTATCTTTATGATCAATATACCATTATCATTCAACAAGTGCAGAGTAAATAAACCATGAACAATGAACAATCATACACATACTCAATACACAAGTGTTTTTATGTAGAAACCCAATAAGGGAGAAAACCACAGAATGAATTTTCTTATTAGTCTTTAAGAATTACATTCATTGGAAGCAACGATTTCCTTAGTTCTCCAGCTACAAGTGGAAGGAGGCTCTAACCCCCTATATTTTCAGGCTACAATATGAGGGAAGCTCCAACTCCCTAATTCTCTGGCTACAACCAGAAGGAGGCTACAACCCCCTTTGTTCTCTGGCTACAACCACCTATTATTGCCTCGTCCTACCTCTCTGAAATATAAGTGTGAAATGATGAAACCACTACCACACTGTCACTATGAGATATACCACTGTAAACATGTACCAACCTATACCACCGACCTGTAACCAACCTGTGCCACTGACCTGTAATCAACCTGTACATGTAATCAACATGTACCAACAAAAACCCAATCAGGTACATGAATTGTATATACTGCAGCTCGTGTATGTATGCACCCTATCTATATTGCAACCTGTGTATGTACATGACATGTCTATACTGTAGCCTGCATACACCTTCAAAAAACTAGGGTTTTCACCTTCTCTGAAACTTCAAACACTTTGTTGCCTTTGTCACCTCAACCTACAACTTGTCACTGTGTCTTATCTGTAGATGTACCCTGTGCATACACCATCTTATCTATCCATTAACCAAGTGCATCTATATCTCTCTATTCATGTGTCATACATGTGTGTATAATCATGAACAAGTGTAATAACCCTCACATAGACTAGACATCAAACCCTCACTGGAATGCAGCTTCACAGTAAACCAACAACTTCACAACTAATTCACAACCACAAGCTCTCAACCATGTACCACAAAAACCCTCAACCATATGCCAAGAAATACAATATGTGCCTCAACACTAACAAGATGTACCAATGATAAATATCAAATATACCAGAACTATATTTATGTAGATCTGGCTTATACAGTAAGTGTCATACAACCAATAACCTTTCTAGGGAGAATCCTCAAACCCCCATAACCATATCTCATGTAGAAAACAATATCCAACTACACATAGAAATAAGACATACCTTTTGAACCTGTATATAGATCTACTATACCTGATCACTGTAGACCTGCTTGGGAGCTTGCTTTTAGACTCTAGAGACCTGGCATCTTCATCGCCTCAAGTTTTCATGGTTTTTCCCAACTATATGGGACTGTTCCTTCTTCAACATGCGTATGTATGCGCTTTGTGCTCTTTCAACTTGCGTATGTACGTTCTTTGTTCCACTATAGCCCACGTACACCTAAAAAACTAGGGTTTTTCAATATTTCTGTAATTCCAAAACTTTCACCGTCAACCCTTCGTGCTACCTCAGACTTACATAACTTCAGATGTGTCAATGAGTACCTGCAATAAACCTTACACAATAATAGATATTCAATAATCTCAATAGGTGCTAATAGAAGAGACTTGCTCTCTTATTTATACTTCCATGTAGCTTCGTAAAGGGGTTACCTTCTAACCAACTTAACCTAACTTCCTTCTTTTAGGGATAACCCACTTCTAACCACTTGTCCACTTATAACCACTTTATCCACAAATAGTAAACTCTCCACTTCTAGTTGCAACTAATTTATTTTTAATTATATTCTTATTGCAACAACTTAACCCATGATTAACTCCTAGTTTCACCCACTTTGACTAGTCAACTTCTTTAGGGGTTTCTAGAATAATTTGACTTCTTTGACCTTTTAGGGGCTTCTAGATAAATCAAGAGGTTTCTACAAATTCACAAGGCCATGACCCTCTAACCGTGAGGAGTTATGTGACATTCCACATATCACCGGAAATGACATGACATGTACTATCCATCTATAATAGTCTTACCTATAGATACACTGATCTGCATACCTTTATACCTCAAACAATCTTGAGTCCCTTAACCATACTATTGGGGATACCAAAATTTGCTACCAGAATTGCTTCAAGGGTTGACATCAATGAAAACCAATCCAATTAATCAACAATAGAGTCTAAACCCTAAGGTGCAAACACATTTGGGCCTTAGGATTAAGACTTTGATGAGAAGGACGTCTAGGGTGCAAGCACTTTTGGGCACTAGATATTGTTTCTCCCTTCTTGTAGCTTCGACTAGGTCAAAGATCAATTGTCTAGGGATAAAATCCTAAAGTGCTAGCACTTTAGGGCTTTAGAGTTTTATCCCTAACAAGAAAAATTCACAAGTTTTGGACAAGTAAAACTTTGTTAGAGGAAGAAGCACTTATGTTCCTCTCTTAGGGTTTCAATAAGACAAGACTTCTTGCAACAAAATAGCAATTTCACCATTTACATCAACAACATATTATAAAATTGCAGAAAATTACTTACTTCATCCAAGAAACCTTGAGAAATTAACCTTGATTGCATAAATATCCATCCAAAATTAGCAAATCATCCACAAGAGATCCATTTCAATCATAATGCATGAGAGAGAGAGAGACCAATAACCCCAAAAGGGATGGAAATTTTAGAAGTACTCCTCCAAATGGTGAGGAAAAGATGACGATAAAATGAAAGTGAGCACTAGCTTTCTTACATGAGGCTAGTGCTACACATTTGTCCACATAATATAAAATGTGTTCTATTTAAGTGGGGTTGACCCTGCATAACCCGTTTACAAAATGTAATAAATGCAAAAAACATCATAAATGAGCCACATGTGTGAGACGTTAAGCCTTCTTAGGAAAGGAGGGGGCCTCCAAAGGCCACGTGGCACCAATCCAGAGTGGAGTGGGGGAAAATGATGTCTATCGCCACTTAAAATCATGCCAACCATCATCGGTAGCCTAGGAATTAACCAAACCCTCACTCTATAAAACCATAGAAGATGACATCATTATAAAAATAGGGCCAACGTCCAGGATGTGAGTGTTGCATCCAGGATAGAGGGAGCTACACCTTATCTCTGCAAGGTCTCTGATTACTTGCTGCTACAATGTCCCTGATCAAGTTGGTAAATAACCTTTGGAGTACTCTTCCCAGCCTATGGGCTTCTAGCCCATATGTGTGCCACCATGACTGAATTCGCTCATACCAAGCCCATATGTCCATCGTCCAAGGTTCCAAGGATGTGAGAGATGATGTCTGAGGGTTGTGAGTCACCGGATGACCCACTTCTCTCCATCACACGTGCCAAGGTCATGAAATAAAGGCACAACGTTCTGGGTACAAGCCCAAGATGTCCCTCAAAGAACCATGTCATGGCCATCCAAAACAAATAAAAATATAAGACAATGTTAGACAAGGTTCATAAGAAACAATAGTCCTTAGAGCATGAAAAGCAATTTGTGACTTAAAATATAAGCCATGTAAACAGTTCATTTGAGTATCCCCCTCAAGCATCACACCAGCGCAAGACCCCATGTGATTTGACACATTTAAGTATGGGAGGGCCTTCATCCAAACTTATAAGGTGTGCTACCTAGATAGGAAATAAAATAAACTAAGAAGAGGGATAGATTCCAAGGGAAGTAGGAAACAAAGAAACCCTTCAAGAGTAAGTGTGATAGTGATGTGGTTTTAGGGATTACTTCATGGGTTATGGTGTCATTTAATCCATTTCTATGAGCACCTTTGTGGAGGGTGTGCTTGCTCTTGAGTTACCACTTTCTCAGACACTATTGTTTCCAAACCCCTTTATCTATCATTTTATTTTTCCGCTTATCATATTTTCAAGTCCCCTTTTATGAGGTTTCAATATATAACATTCCTATTTAGGACTAGGGTGAGCATGGAAAGGGTAGAGCTCAAGTTTGGATTGGATTTTGAGAGTCCTTTGTTGTCATTCCTTTATTTCTTTAGGATCATTTTATTATTCTTTTTATAGTAGCTACAATGAACCTCTGGACCTTCAACCCCTCTTCTCACGAGAGAATGGACCATGACCCATTATCGAAGTTTAGTACACTACGAGAGGCTTCGGGATGGAAAGTGTTATGTATGGTGGGGAACATAATGTTACCCTTGTGAGCCCTCCCCAATAGTACCCCTTTTCCATGGGCGGTGACAATATGGGACTAGGGCATAGAAGTTGACCACTAACGTGAAACTAGGCAACTGACACAATTTCCCAAGATAGTGATCCATTATCCAACTTCAACCAAATATCCTCATCCACATGCTCAACAAATTAAGAACAACACTTTGCATGAAAGAAGGACTAACATACCTCATGGTGACGATGGCTTACCATCCCCCAACATTGGGTTGCTTAGATGTGATGAGCCTTGGTTGACCTATGGCTACAAAGGTGAATGAGGGGGGCTACTGGGATGACATTTGTGGACATGTTGATCATCATCATGGTATAGATATTGTTCTCCATTACAAGCCACAAGACATGATCTCCTCTAGTTACCCCTAGGCATGGGAGGGTAACATTTGGCTCCAACATGGGGGCATGTGCTCACTGTAGAACACATGAGAACATTAACATCTATAGTTGTCCAAGACCTATAATCTTGCACCCACTTCAAACAACAATACACTTTAGAGGTATTGATCAGTGGATGTGATCCATTGGAGTTAGTGATAAATTCAAAACCACACTGAAAAGAAAAAGTTCTCCACTAAACTATAAATGATAAAGCAATAATATACAATGATCGAATTTAAGTTCCTAACATGTATGGATTATGTACAAGTGAAATGCAACATATATATAAGAATATGGAAGACTATACTAGCATAAATGCATGATGCAAGATATATACAAATGAAATGCGATATGCAAATGTTCGACCTACACTGATCTATGTTAGTTGAAATGCTAGGTATAATCATATGACTAGTGAAACCATCCCGACATTGTATTAGAATATCTACCCTTGTGCTTCATCATAAACCAAAATAAGGATAATTCAAGCACAAAAATATCATGAGTCGGGACATACATCATACCATAACTAGTCATAAAATCCAACTCATGGAGGCGGGAGGGAGGAACAACATCATGTAAGGAGGTATCACCACAACCTTGCCCCATTTATACTAGGACAAGGAAAAAAAGAACCAGTCAAAGGTGAATCCTCATCCTCAGGTACAAATCCATCACCCGAAGATTGAGAGTGGGTGAGAAGGAACCTAAGGAAAACTCTAAGGTTGTTTATGGGAAAATAAAGGGAAAGGTAAGGGATTAAGTTAGGCCTAGAGAAAATTTGTTGCTCCGAACCCAAGGCTTGTTGCTCTTGTGTGGGAGATTGAAAATACCTACAACAAACCATAGGTTGAAAATAACTCTGCCCTATAGGAAAATGACTACCACAAGGAAAACTCCCAAGCATATCTATAGTGGAATAACAAGGTGAAAAAGGAAAAGGATGGAAATTTTCATGACCAAAATCTTTCAGTAGGCCAATCATGTCCTTACCCTCATCAAAGTTAGAGCATAAACATGGTTGAGAATCTTCTTCGTAGGATAAATCCAAGTGCTCAAAATAATACGTCTCAAACCCTCCATGATATGATCGAGGATCATCATGAGAATTCTGCAATAAGCCATCCCTGGGTGCTTGAAATAAATCTGTAATTATGTCATCTCCATGTTGCCAAGCATATGAATTAGTTGCAATCACATACATTTTTTCTAGGGGAAATAATTGAAAATGACCTTCAATGTCATAAATGGGATCTCTGCTAAGACTAGGATAAATGACATCCCATTTACGTCTCCCAACATGTATAACCTCTTCAATATTGTTAGTCACATCATCACTTTCATTATAGCATAAAGGATCTAATGTATCCAAGGGTTCCTCTTGCACTTCTTCACTTTCCGAATCTTGGAATAGAGCAACATCAAAGTCTTGGAAAGGAGTATAAATTACCACATTCCTTTCTTCATGTGCAGGAGGAATGGAAGCTAGGATGACTTCATCAAATGGAGGAGCAAATACCGACACTTCATCTTCATGAGGAGCCTCTTTGTGGATTAGGTCTTCAACATGGTATATTTCATCAAAGTGTTTTTCTTTGGAATATTCACAAGGAAACTCATGTTCCACTTCATATATTTGGTAACGTTCCCCATGATTCACCCTTTCAGGCTCTCGTTCTTCAATCAAATCTTCATTGTGCTTAGTGGAATCGTGAGTTGATTCTTTCTTCTCTTCAATTTGTTTTGGTTCTTCATCCTCAAAAAGCATAACAACTATCAAGATACTGTCTTCATCATGAGGATGAATACTCCTAATAGAATCTTCTTCTCAGGCATAATGTGCTTCCCTAAGGTTTCTTATAAAAACATATGAGAATAAATCTTCCCTTTTAAGGGCCGTTGTGAGTTCTTGAAGGGTGTCCTCATATGTTTGAGATTGTGGGTTCCCATACTCAATAAATTTGACAATGATCTGTATGAGAGAAGTTATGGTTTTTTATTTGAAACTGTCTTTGGTCCAATCCTATGCATCAAATGATAGGGAGACTAAAAACCATTGTATCTGTACATCTTCCTGTTCCCCCATCCCCTTTCAAGATCTCTACAACATGAGTAACAACCAATCCTTTGAATTTTGGAAAGTTCCCTAACCATCCTTCCTTGAACTTGTTTGGGTATTCAGGGATGCTTTCAAAATCAATACAATGAATTCATTCCTAAAAATCCATATCTCCATTACTTGGGAACACAAACAACTCAAAATGTACCAATGGAGTTGACATACGATCTCTCTAGGATCATCAAAGAAAGGTGAGTGAACTACCCTCAGTGGAGTCACCAAGTAAACTTATAATATAAGGGCTTTGTGATAATTATTTTACCAAAGAAATTTCATGAGGATAATGACTCAATCCTTCCTGACAACGACGCCAAAATGTTATCGTAGGATTTTTACTTGTGTAAATCCCACCACAATATAGACAAATATTACATAACTATGGAAGAAACTACCATTGTTACCTTAGTAGTATAATCCCTCGTTTTAGTGATGGAGGAGGTCCACCATTAGGGAGGCTTACCTGGTGACTCCAGGGGATCAAATAGCAAGTTTAGTAGCCAAGTCTACCGCCCCCTATTTTGATCACTGATTGGTTGGTCTAGGTCTAGGAAAGAGAGGTTGTGATGTAGTTTGTTGTACATGGCCGAAACAAGAACACTATCCATCATATATATAACAATTACCAAGCTAAAGTATGCAACAATAACCTCTTTAGAGATTAGACAAGATAGATTGCAATGGTTTTTACAAATTTGCAGAAATTCACAATCATATGACAACAATAAATGATTTTTAACAACAACAATAATTAATGCTTAGAAATACCACAATTGACCATGAAAATTAAGCATATAACCAATATAATATTATCCAATTGTTAGAGGTGATTTCTGAGTGAGTTAAGCCACCTTTAGATGAGTGTATGCATGAATTTAATATATTTGTATATGGATGTAGAAAACTTTTATAACATCAAAAAATGATATTGTGAGTTTGCTAGGGTTAGAGTTGGTAGAGTTAGTAGAATACTTGAGAGATTTGAAAGATGGGTTTTATCAATTGCTTTCACCACAAGAGTTACTTCTAGATTAGTGACTTTACCATTTTAGAGCTATGGAGTCTCAAATGCATCCAAGATTGAATGTTGATCTACTTGAAACCAAGAGGTAGAGTCTAAACCCTAAGGTGCAAGCATATTTGGGCCTTAGGATTTAGACTTTGAGGAGAAGGATGTCTAGGATGCAAGCACTTTTGGGCCCTAGATATAATTTCTCCCTTCTTGTAGCTATCATATATTTCATTCCACACATCATCCTGCTCCGATGGTGTGCTCGTTTACATAAACAAATAAACATGTTGATTCAATTATTATAAGCAATAATTGATATGAAAATCATTGTTATACATGCTCTGAGCTAGCTGATGCCTTCCCATGATCACCTTGTCACATTATAAGATGCATGACAATTTAGAATGTTAGAAAATAATTTAAGAAGCATGAGATATTAAAATTTATGTTAAAGATATAAAAAGGAAAACATTAATTACAGGTTTGATATACTGGTA